>DWKL01004552.1:0-10506 GCA_018249415.1 Phareas burnsi
TATTAACCATCACACGTGTATCCATCAGGTGTACGTCAGAAACTTCACGCTGGCGGTCCGCGACGAGTACTCGCCGCGGGGGATCCACGTGCAGCACCTCTCCCCGCTGTTCGTGTCCACCAAGATGAACACGTTCTCCCAGCGGCTGCTGGACGGCAACCTGCTGGTGCCGGACGCGGCGACGTACGCGCGGCACGCCGTGGCCACGCTGGGCCGCGTGCACACCACCACCGGGTATTGGCTGCACGGGATCCAGGTACGCTGGCTGGGGTGTTCCCCGACGTATATCTTATGTAGGCAATATTTTTGACATTAGGCTGTCAAGCGGTAGAAGAATAGCTTAACGAAATAAGAGGGTGATTGTTTTTAATTATGAATGTACCCACGTTTGGTATTGTGACGACCATCTATTTCGTGAGTATAAAATAAATATTATGTGGCAATTGGATATGGACAGCTTTGCTAGTTTTTCACCTCCGTCCGCTTGAAGTTTACACTTATAGCATAGAAGTTTTTTTTTACGTTTGAAGAGTGGTCACTGCAACCTGTCGACACCCATATATTATTTCAAACAGGACTGAAGTCCTATCCAAGGTTGTACATGGGTGCGTCACTACTCCTACCAACACGGTCGCCTCGCTGTAAGTGTGCCCGGCAAAATGTAGTCTTTTGTTTTGTTCTTTTTTATTATATTTAAAAATAAAATTTAATTGTTAAGTGCCCAGTGTGGTGTGTTGCTAAATACTGTTTTAGTAGTAAAAAATGAACTAAAAATATAACATAAAACAAAGTATAAATATCAATAAATGCGTCGCCTACAACAAGTGTCGCACTTGCACCGCCTGAAACATATATTTTATTATAACGTACAGTTTTAATAAAAAAGTCTAAGTAGCTGTCCAGTTGTGCTCACCGCCTTGTCGGCAAATGTAGCACCCTTCTCTACTCTGCCTCTGTGCCCGCTGCGCATGCGCAGGCAGTTTAGCCTCGCGGCGCTATAATTTATATTTTCTTAGTTGTATAGTGTGTGGATGCAGATACACCTCTCGGGTAGTATCTCTGGCGGCCATGATCGATGATAAAACCTTTTCCGATTGCAGTACTTCTTCATCAAATTGGCGCCGGAGTGGGTGAGGATAAAGATCGGCGCGCACATGAACCGCGAGTTCCGCGCCGAGCACCACCTCAACACCAAGCGGCGCGCGCTGTAGCCGCGCGTTGCAGCCGCACGCTGTAGCCGCGCGCTGCAGCCGCACGCTGCAGCCGCATGCTGCAGCCGCACGCTGCAGCCGCACGCTGCAGCCGCGCGCTGCAGCCGCACGCCGCTTTAGTACAATATACACCCGTCCTCAAGCTAAAATGCCGTTAACCAACACGTAGCCGATTTCGACATTTTGAGGTTTCCGTAATCAGTAAGATACGAATTAAAAGTTTCACTTTTGAAAGTACTCTATTAGATTTATTTTTGATACCTCAAATGCTCGCATATCACTTCCAGTCGTTAAGTGGAACTCATTTTCAAAAACTACCCTCTTTTTGGCCATAGCTCGAACAGTGCTTTCGGTATTTGACAGCATTATATCTTGAGGTCGGCGGTGTCATCCGCGCGCGACCAGAGCGGGACCTCTGGGACCTGGAACGCGTGCGGTCCGTCGCCAGCTGTCGCATCGGAGTCGCGATCGACCACCCGGTGGCGATGGCGGGGGCCGGCCGCGCGCGTCATAGCACCTGGGATCAATGTCCTCCGACCAATAAAGTTTTCCTCATCCACCAAACTAATCATATTATTATGGGAATAATCGGAGGAGGGAGGCGGGAAAGGATTCATGTAGGCGGCTGTAGGAAGGCAGGACGCTCCTAGTTTGGTCGGAAGTAAACCCACGTCGCGGCTCGTGGGCTGTGTTTAATCGTACAAATAAATTAATGTTTAAAGGTCTACAACCTTTTCGCTAATCCTATCTTCCACTCGAGAACTGACATTTTCCAATTACTTTAACGAGGCGTCCCATTCTGATCGTGCGCACATTTTACCGTATATTTATAATGAGTAAGGGCATTTCACACTTGCCGGTTGCCGCGTGCTCACTTGCACAGATTGTACTTCCAATTTTATGCGATCGAAACCGACATTCCATTTTGATTTCCAACTTTCCTGATAGACTTCCTGGAAGGCACGGGTGGAAGGCGTTGGTGGTATACAGGTAATGTCGCAGGGAGTCACCTCCCAGGAGAGATGGACAGGAACTTCGCAGGGAGACATTGTTGTACGTCCGTGTCTATGAAGATGTATATACGTGTACATATTATGTAGTAAAGTGATATTTTTATTTTATTTGGCTGTTAATAATAAATAAAAGGTACTAATAGCATTAAAATTGTTTAATATTCTGATATTTAAATGTAAAATATAATATAATTTGCATTTGGTCCGCTTTCAACCACTTTTTATAGTTGTTTTTTTTATCAAATTGCTACAGCTAAACACCAAGCATAAAATGGACGTTTGGAACGGCGCGTGCGGCCGCCTCGTGTGGATTAGTACTAAGCTGTTGTGTTGTGATCAATTTAAGTTCAAGACTTTAATGCTTGTAATGGAGGGTTATAAGTGGAACTAATGTCGATAATAGATTAATACGGTTTAGATGTAATAATGTCGTTTAATTTTATAGTAGATACAGTCTCGGGTACTTGCGGAAGTTATTGTAAAAACGAAAACGTTCGATGTGTGATATTCACGTTTTTGAACTATGTGGAGAACTACGTTTCTTCAAGTTAAGCGAAGTTTAGGGCGATGGCTTTCTCCGTGTTCTTAAACGGCTAATGACAGCATTTTGTCTTTTCGATGATTTTCTTTTTTATCAAAACATTATTTTTAAGCGTAGAACTTAGAAACGGGCAATAGCTAGCGCAGCGAGGATGTTGGTATTAAGCGTTTATGAATAGGGTTATTTGGATACCTGTAAAATACTATTAAAATCAAGTGTGTTGGATAAAATTTTAGTTTACTGAAGTTACTGTTTTTTATTTCTGTCCATGCCATTATTTGTAGCAGTATTATTAATTTTCTTGTAACTGTAAATATAACCTAACCTAAATAAATACGTTATTGTTACCTACCTACACATTTTTGGGTTGAAATATTATTTCAACTGGATTTAACATAGATTTATGTTTCCCTGTTGTAATGTATCCCATTAAAAAATATTCTTGAATTTTATTGAACAATGATAGCCGAATGATAGTAAAAATTGTTTTCCTATATTTGAGATCCCACGTTTAAATCCCAAACACTTATTTTACTTTATAACTAATCTAGGTTAGGTTACTTAACTGGGTCTAATTGCCTAATTCGAATTGAGTGCATTACTTTTATTATGCTTGAGTAGCAAACGAGCGTGCTGGCTACCTGATGTTAATTGGTAATTTTAGCCCATAAACACCCACAGCCCGGCAATCGTAACTCTCCAACCAATGTACAAAAATTGCTTCACGGCGGACTATAACAGCGGCGGTGGTACTTCCCCGGACGAACTATAGTTCTACCGGTTATCAAAACATCGAAATTACTAAAGTTACCTAAATTTACTTAAATAATCTGCTCACCACAGATAAATGTACTATCATTCTTCTATTTTCACTATAAATTGTCTTTGATATAAATAATTGTATATGAAAAATAAAAGTATCATCACTGGAAAGGAGAATAAAAAATAAAACAACAAATAAAGTTAGGCCGAAAGGAAACAATCCAAAGCCATGAAACATATTATTAAAAAAACATAAATGACGTAATAAATAAAACGATTCGATATAAAATTTACATCACTTTGACATTTACGTCATCTACTTGAATATTGTGTATTGTTGGTGAAAAGATTACGGTTGTGTATCATGGGTAGCAATTCATATCCCACAACGGTCGCCTAAGATAAAACAAAGGAAATTATGAGTATTCCAAATCTGAGTAGTAAACTGAAGAGACCTAGCTCCACATCTTTTAGGGATGTGGAGGTCAATTATCGACCTCGTCAGAATGAAGTAATTCCCTACCATATTTTCTCTTGTAGAATCATTGCCCTTGTCATATTTGTACTCGTATAATATATTATGCTATTGTAATTGTCCGAAATTAGTGCATTAAGGTCCACCATCATATTATATCGATCACCAATTTTGACGGTGAAATGAAACTGGGTTATATACTTCACTAGGTGGATAATCGTGGGCGAAACAACCAATTTTGACGGTGAAATGAAACTGGGCCAGAGTGAAAGGCCGGAATTTTAACTTAGCTATCACATTTTCATACATTAGGGTATTTTATTATAAAAAATAACAATTATAATTCTATATATAAATACTAATTAAATATATTCGTAAGCAACGTAAGACAATATAAACACACACCGATAAGGCGGGGTGGGCAAAAAGAAAAATCCCTTTGGGCCGACGCCGCTGCGTAAAAAAGTCTTAACCGCAGCCATCTGCGCAACGTTTCAATAAAAGCACACATAATTGGCTCCCAATCGCCATTTTAATTACACATGCGACGTTTTTGAGGACCCAAAGCGGACGGGACCCGGGTGAAGATAAATTTATATAATCAATTAAAAACATTTATCTTCGCGCTGCATCTAAAGTACGGTTTTCCATCGCTTTTTGCTAATGAAAATTTGGACTAAATCGGACGAAAGACATGTCAGTGTTTCTCAAAGTTTATGTTTTTTTTTTTAAATTATACTATTTTTGGCGCATTATGAAAACCGGATTTTTTCCGAGTGAAACAAAATTTATATGTTTTTTTTGAAGTTGTATTACTTTTGGCGCATTATGAAAACCGGATGAGAGTGATTTTTCCGAGTGAAACAAAAGTTGCGCGCACAGATGTAACACATGAAGTTAGTCTCCAATGAGAATTATGTAATGATTATCATTTTCTTTACGGTCTGAAGTTATCCAAGCAGTTCGCAAATAACGTATACATATTAATCATGTTTTATTTTATTGAATTAAAATGTTATTTATTTAAAATGTAACCTATTTTAAATTAATATTCGTTGTACTTGATGTCGTCTACTTTTTAACTCGGTTCAAATTTATTTCATTGTGAAAAATAATTAATGTGTGATCAATACGAAAGTAGTGTCACTTCTTACACGCTTACAAGTACAGACACGGTTTGTTTTTTATGTTTGAAGAGTAGCAAAGGAGCGGGCCATCTGATGTTAAGTGGTCCCTGCAGCGCATGGACAGACCGTGTCTCAGAGCGGGATGATGACCACTGTGCCATTCGGGTACCTAATAAAGTCTATTTTTTAAGTGGGAATAATAACTAATTAGGATGCAAGTCACCCATGGACACCCACATTTAACTTCAAACAGGACTGAAGCCGTATCTGAGGTCGTATGCAGATGCGTCACCACTAAGGACTAAGATGGTCGCCTCGCTGCAAGTATATCCGACAACCACATCTTTCCAACCGAAGAAAATTACTTCACAGCAGATTGTGAGGGTGGCGGTGGCATCTCCCCGGTCGAACTACAGTTCTACCAGTTATCGATGTTTATAACCAGTTAATGCTCCTGTTGATTGTCTATACAATTACAAAATTAAACTGTTTTTGAATTTACATACATATTTGCATTAAACCAAAAAAGTTATAACCAGTTTTTATATACATTGCCAGTGTATCTCATCTGTCTGACTATGTCTCTGTCTACACGAGCTAAACTTAAAATTTGCCTTACCGATTTTGAGATGACTTTCAAGAAACGATAGAGTAAAAATAAAGCTTACTAGTAGCTACATCCATTTTCGTAACATTGATATGATAGGGCGTAGATATTTTGAAATAACTATAAAAAACTTTTCATCTATGTTTTGCCTTTTTAAATTCTGTTTATTATCGCTTTTAATGAAAATGAAAATTATTCAATAATGTTATATATTTGGACAAAATTGGATGTCATTTGTCTAAGTAATCATATCATCATAATTATCATCATCATGTACCCTTTAATCTCCTGATTCCATTAGTCTCCTCTTAGAATAAGAAGGCTCAGGTGATAGTTCACTTGGCTAGAAGTGGGTATTGGTAGACGTCACACACCTTCGAGAACTTTACAAAAAACTCTCAGACGTGTAGGTTTCTTCACGATGTTTTCCTTCACCGTTAAAACAAGTGATAATTAATATGCAGAGTACTTTAAAAATCCGAAAGGAAAAATAGACCTAGAATTTGAATTCTAAACTCCATGTATGAATAATCGAAATTCATACCAATTCGACCCAACCTAGTCCGATATTTTGACCCAGTCGATCGTGGTCCCGAAACTCAATTTCACCGTAATCACGATGTATGCGACTGGGTCGAAATATCGGCAATTAAATAAAAACCACATATCGTGAGTCCCCGTTACATAATTTAAATGTATAATTTCCGCGATAATATAACCATAAAATCTTATTATACCAAAACATAAAAATGTATATTTAAATTTGACTTTGTGTATGCCCGTTTATAAGTGCGAACCTAACCTTGTTATTTTATCAACAGGCTAAAAACAGTTTAAATATTTAATTTAAAATTAATTTCATTGGAAGTGTCACAATCTACATTTTTATATTAAAAATAATGAACGCCATTTCTTAATTACATTCTTTATAATAATAGATATAACCATTACATTCATTTTAAATTAAATAAAAGCTTGTAAATATGACCACGCAGCCGTTTGCTGTCACCATAAAAAGTAATTTACTGTACAAACATACCAATTGTCAGTTATATTTACTATATTATAAATGAAATACAGTGCATCGCGCCCTCAAGTTAGTTGACACGAATAAATGCTATATTTTAAACACATAAACATAGGGATTAAAAACAACAATATAATTATTATAACAGAGTTTTTCATATAATGGAAGGAGCAAACGAGGCTGGACCTACCTGACGTTAAGGTCACGCTTGTCCATGGACATCTGTTACCAACCCAAGTATGACATGAATCCCACCAGAGGTAGTTCGCAAGTTTTTCTTATGTTAGAAGAGATGTAAACGAGCGTGTAGGCTACCTGATGTTAAGTGGTCACTGCAGCTCTTGGACATCTACATCTAACCTCGGACAGGATTGAAGTCCTATCTGAGGTCATACATAGATACACTCCGGAGCTTTAAGATGGTCGCCTCGCTGTAAAAGTCCAATTTGAATGAGATGATCCACAGCGTGCAATGACCACTTAACATCAGATGTTCCGTACGCTTGTACGGTACTCTTTTACCATAAAACATACTAATGTTCCAGGAAAAAAATACGTATTTAAATGTACCTCCTTCATATACTTTTGCGCTGCAGTTTATCCGCCAATAAACGATTTCCTCATTTCTCATTTAAACTTATTTGCGAACTCGCTACACACAGCACATTACAAAGTAAGATGTTAAATATTTATAAGTTCTTTCGAAGATAAACATTCTTTGTGCCCACACACTCAAACAGTTTGAGAATCGAGGCTGTAAGTGGAAAACTCTGAGGAATCTCGCCCGATAACCGAAGCACATGCAAATTCGTTAGTGGAAGTTGGGTGGTAATGGGAACCAATTAAAACACTTAAGTAATTTCTTTACAAGTTCCATGAAGTATTCGGAGTTACGCTTATTACGATTGGAGGCGTAATTTATTGTAGATACTCTTTATACTGTCAGCCTAGGGGGCAAGCTCAAAGTCACTCAGAGAGAGGGCAATGCTCGGTATTTTTCTACGCAACACGATCCGAAACGAGAAAACCCGAAGTACACCAGAAGTACACGAACGAAGATTGCCGACACAACTTTCAGAATTAGCGAACTGAAGCGGGCATGCTACGTCGCTAGAAGGACCGATAACGGTCGCGGAAGGAAGCTCCTGGATAGGCGAGCACGCCTCGGCAAAAGTAACATAAGCCGCCCTTCAACTTTGTGAACTGGATCTAAAGAAGACAGACGGGGAACCGTTAGATTCAGGCACATCACGGAGTGGCGACATCTAGCAATGGACTTCTAAAGGCTGATAGATAGAATCCTCCTTTACGCTTGAAGCGCATGCCCCGGCAATTTGTACGGATCGCAACCATCAAAGTAATGTCAAGCGCGGTCGGAAGTTGAGTAGGTGACCCATAGTGGCTAATCTTTGGTTTTTTATTTCCCGGTCATCAGTGCTATACCTATACAATCATCATCATTAACCCATTAATGACCCACTACTGGGCATGGGTCTCCACTCAGAATGGGGTTAAGCTATAATCCACCACGCTGATCAAGCGCGGATTGGTAGACCTCACACACCTTCGAGAACTTTACAACAAACCCTCCGATGTGAAGTTTTACTCAGGATGTATTCCTTCACCGTTAAAACAAGTGATAATTAATTTGTAATATGGACATAACTTCGAAAAATTGGAGGTGCGTGCGGGATTCGAACCACGGACACCCAACGTGAGAGGCCAGTATCTTAACCACTAAGCTATTACTACTACCACAAAGCTAACCAGACATATAAATGATGAGTTAAATTCCTGTTCTGGTTCTGGATGTTTGTATGCTCATCTTATATGTGTTCTTGGGAGTGACACAAGGAATCCTAGAGTGGGGCTATATGCGTAGAACACATTATTTATGTATTTAATATTCATATTTAAATGTTGTTAGTATATACATGGCGTTATTAATACATGGCTCCAACCCTTTTTATGTCCCACAGTTGGACACAGGTCTCTTACACAACTGAAGAAGGCCTAAGGCCCTAGAGCATACTCCACCACGCCGCTCCAATGCGGATTGGTGTGGTCACGGGTTGGTGGACAACATGTGTCGATCCATGATTACATAACAATAAATAAGTTCGTTTGTCCGTACATTCGTTACACACGTATAAAAAATTACCATATGCGCGAATTTCACACCACACATCGAATGTCACAGAGAAGCTAAAAAATGAGGTAGGCGAGCCCCGAAAACTATTAATAAAAGCGGAAGTCCCCGCCCACGGAACCCTTTTAAAAAATAATAAAAGTCTTTCAAAAGGGACCTTTTAAAAGCTTGTAACAAAGAATTAAAAAGAATTCCCTTTTTGTTGCCGACATCTGTTCGAGTAAGATGTTACGGGGCGCGGAATTCTCTGGGTGTTTGAGGTTAATTGTTTTAATAGCTCATTCATTATATGTGCTACATAAACAATATTTAGGTATTGCAACCCCACTGTTGGGATGCTTCTGTATGTACGCACGAAGTCTAATTAAATAATATAATCAGTAGATAACAAAAATAATTAAAATATTAATAAAAATAAACTAAAACTAATTAACAAAAAATAAAAATAATATTATGATCAATAAATGCTTATGGATATGAAAGTTATAACATAATCAATATACCTTTTTCGTCAACAAGTCATTAATGTCCCACTGCAGGGCACGGGTCTTCTTTCAAAATGAGACAAGTTAAGCCATCGTCCACCACACCTTTTTATATGGAAAATAAGATGGTAACCTGCAAGTCACGTGGTGATAAGAATACTGTAGCCCATGGACATCCACGTCTAACCTCAAACGGAGCTTCAGTCCTATCTGAATTCGTACTTAGATACGTCATTATTCCTACGTTGCGCCTAATGTTGCGCATCCGTGCATATTTTAATATACTTTTATTAACTTAGAATTTTATTCGTGAATGTGGTTGTACATTCCGAATACGGAACCCGAATACGTATATGTATAGTCATCATCGACCCTTTAATGTCCCACTGCTGGGCACTGGTCTCCTATGAGAAGGGTTAGGCCATAGACCGCCATGGTGGCCAAGTGTGGATTGGTAGACTTCACACAAGTTCGAGAGCTTTACAAAGAACTCTCAGTTGTGTAGGTTTCCTCACGGTGTTTTCCTTCACCGTTAAAGCAAGTGATAATTAATTTCTAATACGCACATAACTTCGAAAAATTAGAGGTGCGCGCGGGGTTCGATCCCCGGCTACTCAGCTCGAGAGGCCGGAATCTTAACCACTAGGCTATCGCTGCTTTCGTATACGTATAGTAAAGGTTCCATATTCAGGTTCCGTATTCGGAATGCATAATCCACATTCGCAAATGAAATTCAAAGCTAATGAAAGTACATATAAGTATTTACGCATGCGTAAAATTAACTTCATCCAATATATGTCATATTTCAAAACTAAACATTATCGTGTATTTTTATTTATTGTTACAAAATCCACGACTCTTAGTGTTTAAATTATTATCTTTTATTTACTTTGTCTTTGAGCCAATTACGGTTTTTTTTAATTATGCTTATGATTTCCATGTTATTTACTAATATACACATACAATACACAATTGTAAGTCCGCATTGACTCCGTGCGCTTCACATTGGGGTCGTCTGAATGTTCCGCTGTACAGCGATTTGATACCGCACAAGCGAAACATCAGGTCCCGGGTACATGTCAGAATGTCAAAAATGTCTCCTATATGTC
>DWKL01004553.1:0-10505 GCA_018249415.1 Phareas burnsi
ATGTTTGTTTTTAAAATAAACAGTAAGTATATTAATTAATAACAATGTTTTTAAATTTTAGGCCAGACTGCCAGTTAGAAATTTATACTTCATGGTTATCCAAAATTCCGCGGAGGCTGCCCGATGCGTGGGATGATAAAAATTACGAGAGATCGTAAAATACCTGAAATTTCTAATTTCTCAACTTCTAATGTAGACAACATTGTTAGAAAATATATTTTATTAATTGTAATTAATACATCGATATCCAGCATTTTATGTATATTAATTTATTTAAACATTCCTTAATAAAATGTGATTCTCATACATATCCCTTATTTCGTTTTCCCAATAATGTGAAAATGGAAAAATTGTACTTCTGCTACAGGCAACTTCGGTAACTAGAGGAGAGAGTTACGCGTCAATATGTACAACTACGTACAGTAATTCGTAAAACCTATCAGAGTTAAAACAAACGGGCGCGTTGCTTCCATTCGCTTGTCTTTGCTACCAAAGTTTTTTTATGTTTGAAGAGTAGCAAACGAGCGCGCAGGCCACGTTAAGTTGAATGCTCATTGCAGCCCTTGGGCTCCCACATCTAATCTAAAATAGGGCAGAAGACCTATCTGAGATCGTACGTAGATGCGTCACTACTCCTGAAGACCGCATCTCCAACCGAAATGCATCACGACGTATCATAGTTCTACCACCTTTCGAGGTGGAATGTTAGCTAGGTCTGTTGAATTGACTTCTGAAAGAACTGTAATAACTGAAGATAAAGATAACTATAACAAGCATATCTTTTGCTCCAACATCGCTAGCTTCAATTCAGATTATTGGGATGTCGTCCTATACATAAATGTATTAATTTCAGCTTGGTAGGATATTAGGTACTGATAGAATTTCTTTACAAACGTTTTAACCAGAGATATGACGATACATTACATGTTTAATAAGGTGAAGGAAAAGAGAAATATAATCGTTTCAATCGTCTTGTATCCGCACAAATATAATTAAAAGCAAATGGAAGACTATACCAGCAAACTAATTTCTGTGCCCATAAACTTTGGTAAGCTTAGGCATTACCAGTTAATGAGCGTCACAATTAGCACATACAAATATTCATTGTTTCTAACACTTAGTTAACGATGCTCGTTGTTCTCTGCTCGAACGCCATAACCAACACGGCGTTTCTATTTCACGTTAGATCAAAGGAGATATTTTGCAAGTTGAATTTTAAAATTATGTTAAAACTCTAGCAAGAATATATTTTCACCGTTTCGCCATTTCTATCTTCGAACTCAGCATTTTTTGTAAATAGAGTAGCATAGGTTGATGTTAAGTGGTCACTGCAGCACATGGACACCCACGTCTAACTTTAAATAGGATTGAAATCCTATCAAAGATCCTACTGTTATAACACTTATACAAGTTATAATAGTACTGTTACAACTTGTATATGTTATAATAGTACCCATCACTAGTATATATCATCACAGTAACACTAGTTACTACTCGGGAGGACTAAGGTGGTCGCTTCAGAGTAAGTGTCCCCGACAATCACACCTCTCTAACCGAAACACAATTGCATCACGGCGGATTGCGAGAGCGGCGTTGGTACCTCCCTGGACGAACTAGTTCTATCACCTATTAAAATTAAATTATAATTAATGAGTAATTATCGTTTCTGTAGTATTTTTGAGAAATGCTCAATTGTATAATAAATAGAAAATATCAAGTAATGTGCCTGCTACGTACCCTCAACATGACATTAATACCTTTTTGAAGTTCCTTAGTTACGGACGCCACAAATCTTAAAGGATTATCTAATAATTCCTTGCGTATTCGAAAACAGTATACACACATGTTTAGAAGAGTCATTGGAATATTATTTCAAATATCTAGCTATTACTCTGTTATATATATTGCGAAATTTAACGACAGTCGACAAGAAATCCTGACCTCTTTCTCCTGATCTCCTTAATTAGATATTTACATATAAGTACGTGCTTTATTTTCTTCTCGACTGTCGCATCGAAGCTTATAAAAAGAACGAAGTTACTAACCTTTTTAGGGACGTGTGTTTACTGCCATTACTTAAAAGCTTATGTCTGGGTTTCTCGTGAGCCCCTGTGGGTGTTGATGAGGAGATGGTTAGGTCGCTCGCGAACGAGCTCGTCGACGAATCCTTGGATATATTGGTCTTGACTTTTCTGATGGTCGGCTCCGGGCTGCCGGGGCCGCCTACGAGCTCCAGGGCCAGTCGGCCCTTGCCCGGCACTGGAGGAGGCTTCTCGTCAACCGGCACCATGTATGATAGCATGGCTGCCTCTTTGGTTTCTCTCTTACAACATCAAATAGTTCGCAATCTCCGATTTACGTGTACGGAAATCGCAACCCCGTTATTTCCATATTTGTGATTGTAGTTGCAAATCTAATTGGCGTTATCACTCACTAACCACTCTAATTGTAGTTGAATTCAATCGAGATCTGAAAGATAATATTAATACACACTTAGGTATTTAAACAAAAAAAACATTTTCAATCCATTATCGGGAAAGGCATTCAATAGGCATGTATTGGCAGGTATACTGATCACAAGGATGTTACACATTATGTAATATGTTGTACTTAGATACATAACATGTTCAAAGTGGATAAGATGCATATCAACCGATATTTGACATCCGTAAATGCTATAATACTATGTCGCAACCTGTTCGTTATTGGTGTTCGACTTTTTAATTATCAAGGCTACATATAAACGGTCAAACTGCAAACAATTTACGTAACGTCACTTGCGTTGTTTTATTTCTCATAAAGTCGTTTCGCTGTTAGAGTAAGTATTTACCTACTACCAATTAAATTCAATAAAAATTTAATGGCACTGTAACATTTTACGTTCATAATTTATATTAACTTATTTCCTTTAGATACGACACAAATCCACTATTCGACGGCATCTTAGAGGCAAATGACAATTAGCTGGTAGGTATAAATTTATCTCTGCATTTCATTATATACATTTTAAATGTGATTCCGTGTTAATTTTAATACAAATAATGACATCATCAGATCTTAATTCTAAAATTGGTGCGAGCAAAAAATTCGACCATGTATTTTATTGTCGCAAACCGAGCTGAGCTGAAGACGTGACCCATTAATGTGCTTCCATACAGTGTCAACTGCGTCTATAGTTTTACAATTACCTAATTGGGTCTATGATGGTGCTCTGTGCGCCGCTGCGGTAGCGCCTAATTGTCCAGGAACAGTTGTGCACTCGCCCACGCCAGGAATCTACTTCGAGCCCAATGTGCCCTGACCTCGTTTTAAAACGTACTCCTCTCATTCTAATAAATTATAACTTTTAGTCACATTCCACACGTATCTTCGCAGTGTCATTCCAACATTCTGTTGCGCATGGCCGCCACGACTCAATTATACACTCAATAAATAACTATTTTCGATTCAATATAATTCGTACATAAAGCTATGGCAGGAAAAACATTAAAGACACGTGGTTAATTACTAGTCAATAAAACAAAAATATTATTCATAGTAGAACTTATCATGATCCAAACAGCAAGTCATGATGTTTTAATAATGGTGGTATGCAACGGATATGCGCCATCGATCTCGGCATTAAGATAGTTCCACATCTTGCTTCTGCCAAGGTTAAACTAATTATGTAACTACAAATACAAATGTCCAAACGATGTATTTCAGCACACATATTAGCCTATGAATTCTTTGACGTTCTAGGTCTACCGTGGCGCATTATATCTTGATAGATCGAATAATAGTATTGAATCATACAAAAATAAAAAAAAATCTAGTACTTTTTATTCTGCAACATATGACACATATCATTTAAATGTCCGTGAAAAGTAAAATTACATTTGAGGCCAAACTCAAAACATTACACACAAAAGTTTTATTGTAGATTTGTTTAGGCCAAGGTTCGGTTTTATTCAGATCAAATATAATGAATGCTTTATTGTTCAAAAGTATTACGGTTATTTGTACGTGATAATATCGTATACAACAACGAAGCGCCAACGTAAGGGAGATTGATAAGACAGAGTTCGAATTTGTTTTACGAAAAATCTTGGCGCCGTCAAAACTTCGCACAGCGTTACCAGTGGGCGGTAGTCTAAATATAACTATTGCTTTAACGACGTCTATAACGGTTCATTCATAAGAAGACCGCGCAAAAATTCACGAACTGATATCGACGCTCGGTTTATTGGAACGATTGAAATATTTCATAACGAATAATTATGCCCATTCTTCCAACAATAAGTTAAAGGAACAAACTGCTACTATACGGAACCGTTACGATAACACGCACGGCTCGTAAGAGACAGCACCTCGTGTGGGAATGACAATATAATAGCATTTCTTAGTCAGGGAAAGGTCAGTCGCCTACGGTGAACCTAACGAGACTTCGTGTGCTCGAGACTGCTGATCGTAATCGTTAGTTAATTAATAACAATCGCCTGTACATACAGCAACAGCGATGAAACGAAACGTAAAACACACGTAAACACAGTTACATCTTAAACATTCGCTGTAAACTTTAGAACAGTGAACAGATCTATACCCCCGTCTCCACGTAGTTTCATGATTATATTTGATAAGTGTTTAATGACATGTACATTCGTGTCATCAGCTTGGTTGTGATAATTCGCAGTATATATACATATGTAAATCCAAAACTGGGTAGGAGGAGTCAAATCTGAAAATGATGGCATGATTTGTGTCCCCTAAACTAACTTAACCAAATTGGAAGCCATCACGTCAGCCTTATTAGACGTCCTTCAAACGAACATAGTAAGCATGATAGCGTAGAACAGTTCACATCAGCATAGGGTACTATTTCATGTATCTACAGTATTTAGGTTACATAAAAATTATTGGATGTGAAAAGTCATTAACATTTTTTTGTTAGTCGAGAACTACTTTCCGGCTGAAATGGAGGTCGAGACGAGTAAGATAAATTTAATAAAATTCAACCAGAATATAAGTTTAAAGGGCTTTCAACATTATAAAGTAGGGCGAATAAAATTTTGCTAGCGGACAATAGTCTCTGGTTTGATACCTGTCTGACGTAAATCGAATTATCAGAGCAAGCTCTGCTCGTGTAACCCTTTGTTGTTATAATTAAGTTGGAAAGCAAAGCGGGTGAGGATAGAGGCACGAGGGACGGGCTCACCAAGCTTGCAATTTGCATTTGCATTGCGAGGAGGCATGCTTGCCAATTACCTCCCCTAATCAGATTTGCAGTGCCCGAGACCTGTGTCAATGTCGCTTCGTATTTAATACCCTTTGCATATGAAGGCGCAGTTAACTCGGGTGTCGTCTAAGGCGCTTTCCTTTAGTCAATCAGCTGGTATACCTACCTTAGCACTAAGTGTTTATAGTAGAAGTAAATAAAAAATATTTAAGATTATATAAGTCAGTGCGTTTCAATTTATTGCACTTCAACAAAACAACTTATAAGTGTTGCTCGGAAAACTATATGCATTTTTGCTACTTCAATTTCAAACTTCAAAAACTAGGTCACGTATGTACATGTATGACGCGGGCGTAATAAACACTAAGAATTTCATTATTAAAATCGATTGCTGCATTGATCGGTTATAAAATGAAACTTAGGTATTAAGGTATAGAGAATTCAAAAAGGTACCTACATACAAATGTAAAGTCGATTTTGACGGTACCTACAGACGATCAAATGAGCAGATTAGTGGAACAGTGGCGAATTGTATTGGAAATTAATGTAACCCAAATGACTGTGGCAGCATCGTCCGATGTTCGTTAAACCTTGTTACTATATCAGTAGAATATAAAATAATAAAAAATAGAAAGTCTGTATAACACATCTAATGTGTCGCTACTTTAAGAGGCCGATTCGGCGGAATCTCATATTTTAAACTCCCATGTCAATTTTGATTAAATGACATAAGAATTTCAAATGATTAATAGGCAAATAGATATTTGATCAGCCTGATAGAGCTCTATTATACTTACCTTACATTTAGGAATTAAATTATCTTTTGTATAGTAAGTACATTTACATTATTTATTATTGCTTAATATTCAACATAAAAAACTAAATAAGTTCATCACTGGTACCTATTAGGGTTTTTACTGTGGCATTTGTGTAAATACACGACTTTTCCGGTACTGCGCGTTCTATAAATGTACTTTTTACATTCTATGGTGAGGTAATAATTGTAGCGGGCGGAGCAAATGTTACTTTAAATTGCGGACGTTCGATTGAAACGCAATTGTATTGGGAGCAACCTAAAATATTACAATCATTGGAATGAAACTATCTCATACGAGACAAAATATTGCTATTTTATTATATAAATAAAAGTATCTACTACAGTTATGAAGAATGTAATGAAAAACGCAGACAGGTTTATGTGCATCAAAAAATTTGAAAAGCCTACTTACCTACAAAAATTACTTGTATAACGTTATTATACTCAAATCATGTCGTATAAAGGTAGAATCTTTCGTCGTTCAATTACGGAGGCACCGCCGAGTATTTTTTACAGGCTGGTGGCATTTCTGCCTTGTAACAGCGGTGTCCATTAAAAGCTGTTGTTTTGAATTGCGCGGTAAATTAGAGATACACGACGCGTTCCAAGTAGTCCTCGGGAGTAACAACGCATCTGTGATTGTTCCCAAGTAGATTTTCATGCCTGCATGAGTTTGATTACTAATGTCCATGGGTAAAAGTAACCACTTACTATCAAGTGGACTGCATGCTCATTTGCTACATAAAAGTGGTTAGAAAAAAGTTACAAAACTACTATAAACCTTCTTACCACGGGTTGTCTATAGACACATTTGAATAAATTAATTCGAACTGTAATGTACGAACTTCAAGATGGCGGTAGACAGTTATAGAACGTTACAAGAATTGCTACAACACCGGACTATCCACTGAGCCGAATTGCATTTCTTTCGCAACGAATTCCTTGAAATAGGTTTTAAAAATGACAATACAGTATTGTGCTTCCTCAATTTGTTACTTGTAGGAGTTTTTATTTATGTAAGTTGGCACGAAGCGACTGTATTTCTGACCTGCTTCTACGGCGGATCTTGGGTGGATCATATAGACAATATGAGACATTTTAAATTTATAAATTAGTTTATTTTCAATATAGATACAAGTAGAAAACGAACATACAATCCACCGTGTAATCAACTCCCTAAATAAAATCGAAGTCCTATATGAGTTCTGCTACAAATGCGTTGCTACCGTTGAGGATTAATTTGGAAAGTTAGTTGTGACCTACCGCATAGCTTCAACCCTCTTTATGTCCCCCAGCTGGGTACGGATCTCTTCCCACAACTGCTGAAGATAAAGAGTGTTACCACATGTCACGTCCTTATTATATATTTCACACCAGAAGCAACAACACTGCTGTTGGTGTTTGGCGTGGCAGTGGTGCTCCAATGGTTAGGTACTACATATGTTTATTATATTTCTAACTAAAGATTAAATTATCTGGTTCAAAAAATCCCATATGTGTGTAATAAATATTATATCCTATATTGGTGGGTACCTTTATGAATATCATGACTTATATTTCCTCCTCTAGTGCTGTTATTAATAGATAAATACGACATAATTATTATTTTCGGACTATGTTCGCTATTATCCAATGATTTGATGCAATTAGTATCGATTACTTTCTAATCTAATTAATATCTACATGCAAATTGTTTATAAATATCGAACCCTCAACAATGTAGAGACTGGTCATCTTGAAGGCAAATATGAGATAAGATAAATTAATCAAGTATCAGAATGTTATTAATTACACGCTTATGAAATCACAATTGATGCATGAAATTAAATATCAGTCTCTTTAGTAAACACTGCTTACCTAGTTGCAAAAACTGGACTGTAAGATAAGCGAAGTAAATATGTTTGAACTTTACAATCAAGCTACCCTTCCGAGGCCATATCAGTGCAATTCGTTTCATTGATCAAAAGTTATATATAGTTGTATGTGTATGTATATTGGTTTCTAATGGTATTGAAAAGATACAAATGGGAACTTACGTTTCCCAACGAGTTTTTTCGTTCTGATTTCAAAATGTCTACAAAGTGAAAAACATTCAAATGAATGTACATTAAATAAATTGATTGGTTATGATCAAATATATTATTTTTAAGACGGCATTTTAAAACGCACATTAAATTTCGACAACTGACGGTTTTTGAACCAAGTGATTGAACCATATCCAAAACAGAAATGAGAGCCGAATTCTATACTGTCTATATAACCAACAGCCCCTTTATATTGTTTGTTACTTTATAGTGATTTTGAAGTCGCTCATATTGTTTGGTAACCGTTTATGTTAGCTTCAAAAGTAATCTTTATATTAAAATAATATCGATTATTTTCATGTTTCAAAGACAATACTAGTACACAATAATCTAAGAAACACAATTATTATAAGTGAATACATAAGAATAATATTAGAACTTTTCCATTAGTATATATATTACCCCAGAGACAGTATTACAAAAATTGGTCGTATAGTTTTATAAAAAAATGGCATATTTAAACATATTAAGGTAACTGATAGCTTTCCTTTTTAAAGTAATACCTAAAGGAGAGTACGTTCTTAATTTATTGGTATATATTTTCAATGTATGTTCACTCATTACTCCGCAACGCCTTGACCGATTTAAGTTGTTTTAACGGTGTTGTGCAGCGCCAGCTCCCTATTTGGTCCCATTTTTGAAACATAAAAATTTATTTAATGGTTTTCCTGGAATACTGTACAGATTCGTTTTCACATAATTTAAAATAATTCAAATGTTTATAAAATGATTTCGGCTACCTTTATTATTGGAAAGAATATACACTTGCAGTAAATCCAGTATCGAGATAGTTATGATCTGACGATGGGCTCTTCCGATGTAGAATGGAGCTCCACAAGACTATTTTTTTACATACATTAAGATAACTCAGCTTCTGCCGAATCAATTTTCATGAAACTTATTAGAAGTGCTTAGGATCTATAACAATATAATATGATGTTAACTTAAATTTTGGACTCTTTAGTCCTAATGATGGAGAGATATTGCTCGCCTAAACCATAAGAGTTAAGAGAGTACCTGCTTAAATCGTAATATAAGATGTTGATTTAAATTAGTATTTTATGTCCATCATCAATCCATTCATGATCCACTGCCGGACACCCTCACTGCCTCACACAATGAGAAGGGTTAGGCCATAGTCCACCCCGCTGGGCAGGTGCAGGTTGGTAGACTTCACACATTCTCGACCTTTACAGAGAATTTTCCGATATGCAGGTTTCCTTACGATGTTTTCCTTCACCACTAAATCAAGCGATAGTTAGTTTTTAATGTTGCAAGTAGGATTCGTACCCCAGACCCCTAGTGTGGGAGGCCGAAATTAACTTAACCACTAAACTGTCACTGCTTTTAAGTTTTAGGTTATTTTAGAATTAAGGTAAGGTTAAAGTTGTAAGCAGATAAAGCGATATTTTTGTAATATACAGAAATAATTTTCAATAAAACGCATAAAAAACGTTTTTATCAAAAAAATATATAACCGACATTAAATTTACTACAATCTAAAAAAATATCTTAACTGAATGTTGCTTAAATAGATAGTTTTAAAGTCGGCGCACATATCAGAATTGGAGACAGATCACTTTGTTGTTAAGGAACTTTGTACATATCAATATATTGAAAACATTGGTAGACTTTAACCGACTTTTAACCTTAGAACTATCTATTTAATCCACATTCCCTGAAAACTATTTTCTACCTTGTAATGATTAGAAGTGTTAAATCGATTAGAAATCGACAAATGGATACAATGATACATGATAACATAATATTGTGAAATACTTATGTTTTACATTAAGAACTTAATTAAGGTTCTATATGCATCAAATTCTTAATACAATTTAAATGTCGATTGGAACACTGATTTTTTTAGCCTCTTGAATCCATGGAGTAACACCACGTGAGATCAAGGGATGAATGAAGTTATAAGGATTCTGTCTTCACCAATTGGTCACGAACGAAGACTGTAATGCAGACAGAAGATTTCTATGACGCAATAGATACACGTCGAGATTCCACTTCTCACGGAATCCTTACTTGTTTTGCTGACGTGAGCTCGACGTCTCGTTTGCATGACGCGAATGCAAACGTGCGACAACTTTGCTTATTATAATGTTCTGCCGTTATCTACGAGTCATGTGTATTGTGCATATAACAGCTACTTTAGGTAACGGTAGAGTGTATTGCAGAATGTTACTGACAAATACCATGTCCCCATGTTCCCATATACAACATTTGAACAAACAAACTGCCTATTGTATCATAGATGCTGCAAGATTAACCTAGAAGCATATTGAACAAAGTGGGTAATGATGGTAGGATTCTATTTCTAAAAAAAAAAATACGGGTCCACCCTTTAAACTTTTGACCTTTGAATTTTTTTTCTTTCTAT
>DWKL01004554.1:0-10504 GCA_018249415.1 Phareas burnsi
GACAATACAGTGTATATGTGTATGTGTGTGTGGAGCCCACAGTAAGCATTACAAAATGTTTCCATCGTTCCTAATACTTCGCCAGCGCGCGACTGTCACGATTGTCACGCGCCGGGTCACCCGTGACATTTCTAGTGACGTGAGTACTATAACATTCCATAGTTTTGACATTTACTAACAAATGATTATATAATATTTTTTTCTTTTTTTTCGTGTTTTATTATTTTTTCTTTATCACATAATTTTTTCGTACAAATTTAATTACAGTATTTTTTAATAAAACTTTTATTCATATAAGATTATGAAAAAGGAACAAAATATTGAATTAAACATTTACTTATCAACCTTCAATTATAATACTGATAGACAGAGAGATTTGTCGCTTTAAACGACAAAAACGAATAGCTCAGCCTTGCGTTAACAGCTTTATGTATATACTGATACCAGAAATGATATGGTTTGCATTGAACGAAATGAGTTATTTCAGCAATTACCGTCGCCGAGCTACAGATTGTCGGGCATCAAATCTGGCGCTTTGTGATGCAAATGACGACTGTGGAGAACTATCGTGGCAGTTGCGGGACCGTTCACTCGTTACGGCTGGTTTATCGCTAGTTCCACCAGTTTAATAGACGAGATATAGTGATAATAAAATAGATTTAATTTTACGATTTTAATTACATTAATTTGTATTTATGTTACTGAGGTATGTTTAGCACTAGGATTTATTAAAATGTGCAACTGATTTTGTTTTTATGTCATAGAATACATGTACAGGATAGCTAGTCCGCTTTATATGAATTGGTCACTGCTGTTGATGACCAACTTTTAATAAATCCAAATAGAAAATTAATGATAGACGCGTAGTCACCTTTTGAGTTAGGTTGAACCTCGTGTAAACTTTTTCATAATTATACGTTATACAACCTGGGAATATAAGATGGTCATAAATATATTGTAATTTTATTTAACTTATTTATGAATGGAGTGTGTACTGCTAGTAAGGGCACTGTCTTATTTCATTCCCTTTGCCACGAAGTGCCGCAACACTCATGTGCGCATATTTAAATACTCGGAATAATTAATAGTATACGCCCCCCCCCCCCCTGGGGCCACTTCTTTGCTGCTTTTGCAGTATTAAACAGTGTCATAAGTCAAGTGACAGAGTTCGTAGCAGAATTTATAATGATGAAATACGTAGACAAGCGAAGCTCACCGACGTGCCTCGCAAATCTAGCCGGCTGAAGTGGCAATAAGCCGGCCACGTCGCTCGGAGGATTAATAACCAGTGGAGAAGAGAAGTCTTCAAATATCGATCATGTTTAGGCTAAACTGGCATAAGGGGGCCTCCGGCAATTTGAACTGATCGCCTGAGGAGAACAGCTGCAATCAGGGCTTCAAAGGGCATTTTTAAAAAAATAGAAGTAGCTAACAAGCAAGTAGTACAGTCCGTAGATAGTGGGCACTACCGCCCATACACATGTGAAATCCCGAGTCCTATCGATGGTTAACCGCAGATGTGTTGCTATACCAAAGGATTCAGTTGAAACGCTTCGTACAAGTCTGGTTTAAATTGGAACACAAAGAGATTAAGACTGCAATATAAGACAAAAATAACTGTTGCAGTTGTACCTACTAAGTCTAACCACGAAAGTTTCGACTACCTTTAAACATAACACCGATCTGAGAAAAAACTTATGTGCATCTGAGAACGTTCGAAGGCGCTTAGGTGGATGGATATCATGATCAAAATATAAAATGCTTTTCTTAAGGGACTTTATTCATTTCAAGAGTTTATTGATGGAAGTATGATTAAGCGTTTTGTACCCGAACAGTCTGGTTGGTTTGATTCCAAAACCCTTGAGCCACAAAGGCTATCTAAATTTATTGTTAAATTATTTTTTTACTAATTTCACGAAATAGAAAATCTTTCACGTGACCTTGATTACAAAACCCCAAGCCTCTCTAGAAAGTCCCAACCTCTCCAACAACCCTCAGCGGTATGTGCAGCAGAGCTTTATAAAGCTTTGAGCGAGTTTTACGACCACATCCACATACTCGCGTGTAATCTTCTTGAAGTATCCCAGGTAATGTTAATGTGTACCCAGCCGCAGGTATTCTTTCTAAGCATTGTCTATCATGTTATATACTCAACGTAGATGCATATATAATTATTTTTGAACGTCAACTACCTACGGCTACCGCCGCTTTCAAGCACCCGAAATTAAAATCGAGGAGAAGTCTCCTTGTCAGTATGGTGTATATTAGATATATTTTTACTATGTACAATGCTCTTGTGTGCGTCGGAGGAGTGAACAAAATCTAAAACATTGTTTCGGAAGTAATATCCTTACAATTTCCCGAAATTAATTTAACAGTCGAAGCAAAACTTGAGCACATAAAGTGTATATGTATACGACCGGTCGCCTGCAGCTTCGTGGCTCGTGTGTCATAAATCACAACAATGGATACCACATCTAAACGTCCGACATTGTATTTATTGTCAAAATATTAACGCTCATATTTCAAAAGCAATTACTTCCAGGTCAATTGGGAGTCACCACTTCAACCGAGCTGAATATTAATGAACGGCACGGAATTAATTCTATGAATACTATGTTTTTGGACTTTTGCAGATCTTTTTTTGAAACGTTGAATTGACCTTATAGCAAAGTATCAATTGTCAGATGTCTCGTCCCCAAGAGGCGGAATGGTGGCGACGCGTTGAAAATATATTTTTTATTTAGAATTTTAATGGATTTATGAAAAAAAAATCATATTTAAATAAAATTACCATTTCACAAAATTTGTTACTTTTACTGCAGAGTGTTGAGAATTATCATGGGATGATAGTAATGTTTTTCTTATTTATTAGTTTCACAAACTAAATATAATACTGTACGTTACATATCACAATGTGTTATGTTACCATTCCAAAACTTATTTCCAACAATGGCTTAGTTACCATTCCAAAAGCAGGTAACAATGACCATTCTGAGCTTTACACCTTGCGAACTGAAAAGGTGCACTTACGAATAAACATTTTGTCCGAGGTCAGCGAACCGCGACATATTATGTCAAAGGATGAACACATGTTGTTATACGATAATGTTCTCTCGCATTATCGCTACGAAATATAGGATTAAGTTGAAGACGACCACTGGAACGTGACATTCAAAATCTGTGTTTTGAAGACGTTCAGACAAAGTAGCATCGCGTTAATAATTTTGAGACGAAATAAAATATCGGATAATTGTACGACCAACACTTAGTTAACAAAAAAGAATCGGAGTTACTTTTGTTACTTAAAAACATTTCATTCAGCTCTAACTTCTGAAGTTATGAATTGATTTGAAGTGGTGTTTCTGTTGTACCGAATTGTAGTTGTACCGAATTGTCCATTGACGTTTTATAAAAAAAATATATATTTGAAAAGCCAAACAATTTTAAGTTTTTTCATTTGGTTGTATAATACAACTTATGCAAAATAACAAACTAAACTAGGTATAATATTAAAGTGCTCATCTGTCCGTCTAAACCTTGTCTAAAGCTTTAATCTGTCAGTAAGTATGATAAAGCGACTGCGACCTCGTTTATCAATATCGCCGCTGACAGCGTTCGGTGCTCTCGCGCGGTGACGTGTCGCATCGCCGCCGAGCCGCGGACAGCGGGCCGGCGTAAGTTTCATGATGTGTCGCTTCAGTTGCAATCACTTATTAGACTGCCGTGGGTTTTCATACGGTTTTTGAATTTAGTTGAGTTTTGAACCACCGCCGCCCTCATAATCCGCCGTTAAGCAACTTTTGTGTTTCGGTTGGAGAGGTGCGGTTGCCGGGCACATTTACAAGCGAGGCACACACCTTAGTCCTCAGGAGTAGTGACGCATCTATGTACGACCTCAGACAGAATTTCAGTTTTGTTTGAGGTTAAATGTAGGTGCCCATGGGCTGCAGTGACCACTTTATATCAGGTGGCCTGCACGCTCGTTTGCTACTCTGCGAACATAAAAAAAAAAGAAAAAAGTTAATAGGACGAAAAAAGTATACGACCAGCTCCTTATTAGTTCCTTTATTTCATTCCCATTATTACATCCTTGTATTTCATGTTCCATGTTGATTTTTCATGTTCTAGGTGCTAAAGATAACAAGTTTAAATGTACAATAGATAGTCAAGCGTTGAAAAAAGTAACTGTCATTATAATAATACACGCGAAACATAAACGCGGTACACTGTGCATAACGTGTATTTACCACGATTGTTCAAAAACAACTCGTTTGTTTCACAAAAATATTTTATATCGCTTATGGGTTACCTGTACATGGTGAAACAAGTGGGGTAGCTTTCTAAACCAACATTGTTATTAATAACTTAAAAATTGAGCCTCTTTAAGAAAACCTATATATGTTTTTTGCACCAATTTATCTCTCTTGGTGTATATTATAATTGAGACACGATTCGACAGATATCTATGATTATATGATTTAAATTAAAAACTTAATTTCAACACGAATAATTTATTACAATCTTTGTTTACTATTTTTAATTGAATTATTATGCAAACAAGTCTCAAACTTTAACGTAGTCCCGAGTAAACAAAATTCATTTATATTGTTTGTAGATACATAACTTTATTAAATTGCTTGAAGCTAGCAGTGTCAGACCAACAATACTTAGTACGGGCTCCCGGTCTGTAGGGCTTAATTCAAACTAAAGGTATCATAGCGTATTTGGTCAGCGTGGTCCCATCCCTACTCTTTCTATAAGGAGACCTTGGCAAAATAATGGGCACGACGCGTCGTAGCCCCGCGGTTTGTGTAGATCTTCACCGATGTACAAAGTTAAGCTACTTTGGCAGCAGTCGGGAGTTGGATCACTGACCACTGCTGGCTGTATCTCAGAGGTGCTTTCGTGCTTCGAAGAACACGTCGAGCGGCAAGGGTCAGAAGCCATGTGGGTGCTTTGAATATATCCGAAATTGGTCGGCCATTAACTTGTGTCTTCGCCAATCCACATTGAAGCAGCGTGGTGGAGTATTCTCCCGGTCTCTACCCGCTGAGGAGAGAAACCCGTGTCTGTCAGTAGACATAAACAGGGTAGCCAAAGATCACTTCACTTCGCATTGTTCGTCAAGGATAAATTATTAAAATAGAAGATTATTGAAGACACAAGGATATCACGCATCTAATTACATTTTGTACATTAAATAAAACGAATGTAACCTTGTATTGTAAGGTTTCTTGTATTGGAGGTGTGCAACCCGTTCAATGTAGCACAGGATATTGCTACCCTTTCGGCCCATTCGTCCTACTCGTACTCTATTAAAGTGCGCGTTCGTACAATAATTTTCAGAAACTTCGCACGAAATCGAGTCTGGAGCCACTGTGTACGGGTACTTCATTGAATACAGGTTGAAAGTTTTAAAATTTACTTTAAAACGAAAAAAAAAAATCTGTTTTATTTGTCGTGCAAACATATCGTAAAACTGTTACAATATTTACACGAGTTTAACTTTCAATCTACAACCTATATTCTTAATTATTCATTAATGTTGTGTTTCTTACTGTTGCTGTCGTACTGTTGTTGATGAAATCATCATTAACAGATATATCAAGCTAGAAAACCATATTTTATAACACGATAGATTTATTCAAATTGTAAAACTGCCTAAAAGCTCGTCTCTTATCAAATCAGTGTCTGTCGGAAGCGTCCTCTGTGCGCCGAGCAGCGCTCCCTCGCTAATTCCCTCAAAGCGAGCTTGCCGATATTGCGTTAGTCGAAATCAAATACCACTCTTCATTCGACGTTTGAAAAGTGCTATCAACGAGAAGACAAGTGAAAAGTTTACATATATCTCGGAAAACTTTCAAGAGATGCTAATGATATTCAAGACGAAATGTTCTTAACTTATTTGGAATCCGATACGCATAGAGCACTGATAGGCCATGGCGATGCCTTGTTCTATTATTGAGTGCCTCCAGTGCCTGCCACTATTCTCCATCATTGAATCAGCGCAATAGTATATTAATCCTGTCTACCGTTTGGATACAGAGAAAAACATCTGTTTTTTATTCTAGGACTCCTCTATAGTTAAGAGGGAAACATTTTTGTTTGTCATATTAACATACCTATATACAATATATGTATGGTCACATGAAGAGGATTTTCAAAGCATTAGCTTATGTAAACATAGCTTTAGCGCCTTCTCATCTCCTCCCCAAATTTTAATAATTTTCTTTGCGTCTATTACTCATTTAAAAAACAGTCTCTCGTCACACAGTCACGTCGTGTGTAAGATTTACAGTAGAAGCTTAAATCACCTACAGCTTTTTTTTTAATTTAATAAATGAAATATGTAAATTTGCTTTCGGTACTCTTATTTCGGAATACGTGACGGCCCGACAAGCCCACGTTGGGCACCATATTTGCAATAAGATTTGCATTTTCTTATAAACGAGCTCATATGATACAAAACTTGCAAATATTCAATTTTATTTTTAAATAAAATATAACATAAAATTTCCGTTATTAATATACACATACGTAATAAATAAACTATTAATATATCACAAATACGAGTGCTCTGTTATCTAATATGCTTTAATAGTTTATTGATCTGAACACGATTCTATATATTTCGAGAATGTAATCATTGGGTATGACTTGCATATAACTACATATATTTTATCTAACTTTCGCTTATCGGAAAATCTGAAAAAATAAATGACTGGTTTCTTTGTATTTGAAGCGATGCAAAAAATATCTATACATTTGAACGCAAACTTTATTTTCATTCTATATCGGCCTTTCGATGTCCGTTCCCTTTGACAACAAACAAAAACTAGGCACGGCCAGCGTTACGTGTAACGATTTGCTGTTCATAAAATTTTTCAAATCAATGATTCTCAAAGAGAACACATTTAAATGGAAACTGAGCTTTTTGCGACATAAAACAATTCTCTCTTTTAAGTTTTCGGTTTTAGCACAAACACACAATTGCATTTTATGTCATGAAATGTTTAATTTTTATCCCGCAGTTTAGAATGACGTGTCTTCATATTGTTGTCAAAATACTAGTGAGGCATGAACTCTCCGTGGTGTCTGATCTCTGCGGAGCGGGGACGTTGGTGCGTCGAAAGAGTTAATACGATGTTTTTTATGTGAAAAAAGTAGCAAACAGGTCTGCAGCTTCCCTGATGTTAAGTGGTCACTGCAGCCCATGGCCACACACACCTAACCTCATATAGGACTGAAATCCTACCTGAGGTCGCACGTAGATACGTTACTAGTCCAGAGGATTAAGATGGTCATCTCGCTGCAAGTGTACCAAACAACCGCACCTCTTCAATAAAACACAAGAATTGTTTCACGTCGGCTTATGACAGTAGTACCTCCCCGGATAAATCGTAGCTCCACCATCTTCAGTATGTACAACAATTTTTTTTTAGTATAATATAGTAATAAATATGTCACAGCTTATAGGTTCTGTTCCACGGAGGAAAAAATATTATTGAGACAAACAAATATTTTTTTAGATTTGTGAGTTCCTCTGAAATTCCTGTTTGCATAAATCCACTGCGCAGGAAGCCGTATTTTAGTTTGATCAAGAACAACAAAACAACAATTTGCACACAGTCGCCCCGCGCGCCTTCTACTGTGAACTACGTATTGATAAAGTCTTTTGTTTTTATCCGTTTTAACAGAACGATACAATAATTTTAAGAGACAAAACTGAAACCGCAGCGAAGCGTTTCTCTGCCATATTTTCGTCCCGGAATTTACCGGACAGTAAATTGCAGGGCAACGCTTACGTGCGGAATGTGGGATCTACGGTGATGGCGCTGAGGCTCTTTTATTATTACGAGACGGCACCTGGTCAACGTAATTTTGGTCCAGATTATTATTAAATTTTCGTCCATACCGATAGGTAGACTTGTTTACCATACCAGAGGGTTTCGAGCTCGATCCCCGGCCGGGCAGATTGTGAAATTTTATATTAGTATGCTCATATTTAGAAACAATGATAGTCTAGTGGTTAAGATTCCGGCCTCTCACACTAGGGGTCTGGGGTTCAAACCACGCACGCACCCGGAAGTTGGGTGCGTACTAGAAATTAATTATCACCTGCTTTAACGGTGAAGGAAAACATCGTGAGGAAACCTACACATCTGAAAGTTCTCAATAAAGTTCTCGAAGGTGTGTGAAGTCTACCAATCCGCACTTGGCCAGCGTGGTGGACTATGGCCTGACCCTTCTCAGTCTGAACGGAGACCCGTGCCCAGTAGTGGGGCATTAATGGGTTGATGATGATGCTCATATCTGTGTTGCTCCATGGCAGCTAGAGGTCAAAGTATATCAGCGTGGAGTTTTTGTATACAGTAAAAATATTTTTAAACTACAACCAATCCTCGGATAATAATATTAAAATTGTTTAAATTTTTATAGAACTCTCAATACGCGTGCAGCTTATTTATTTCTATGATACATACATAAACATGAGACCAAGAAGCAAATAAATCAATACATTATCAAAAATCATAGCTAATAACACCGACATATGTAATGAAAGCATTATGAACAGTTAAAGATATGACGCATGGAAACATACTGTAGATGTAAACTGTGTAATTGCCTGAATAATCCGCAGTTAGCGATCATCGTCTGCAATATTACCCTCAAGCGCCGCTCTGTAAGCGCGCACTGATACGCCATTAAATTACAGCAAGCATAGCATCACACTCATATCGAAATTTTCGTACAGCTTGAGTGATGTTCGGCTGTGTCGCCGGAGCGCGATAAGGGGGACCCTGTTTTGGGTAATTTCAGTAATTTGTTTTCCCGAGGCTGGAGATCTTTCCGAAATTTTACCAACGTCAATGGGCGGGCCGATAACAGAAAAGGTTTTTTCACATCAAATACCGCCATACCTATTTCTACCTTATAACAGGTTTGGCTTGAAACGGTGTGATAAGGTAGCGACCTTGCACGAGGGATTCTAATTAAGTCCTTAAGGGCAGCTGAGTATGTGTAGCCGACCTCAGATACGACTCCAATTCTGTTTGGGATTGATTACAAATGACCCTGGCTGGTAGTGCCCAGTGTAAGCACCTTCAGGTGGGTCGCTCAATTGATACTTCAATTTCATAAAAACATATACATTTATTATTGTTTAGTGTTCAAATAATAGAATGAAAAGCCGTTTGAGACAGAAATATTTTCTACTTTAATCTTGTCTAAAAGCAAACTATTTTCAGTTCCCTTCTCCAAGCGTATTTTATTCTATTGCTCAGTACACCTATAATCATAACAGTTAGGTTCACGGGTCAATGAAAGAGACCACTCGACGTGCTCCCTAATGAATAGGCACCAGCGGTCCACTGGGGGGCAACAGTGTACACCGTTACACGCCAAGTTTTGTTTCAAGCTTTCATACTATGAAGTATGTATGAGCATATACAGGGGATTCAAGTTATCATTTAGGCCACTTACTGTTCATCTTTCATTATTTAAATGAATCAATGAGTTCAATTGCAGTCCGTCTTACTTTGTAACTAAAGTTAAATTTAAAAAAATGTAAACAATAATGTTTATATAAATGGATGTATTAATACATATAATTCTCATCGAGTCAACGTCTAATATTAAACGAACAGCTAACAATATTAACATAAAGCACCATCTTAAACGGTGGAATATTGCGTTTGCGAAATTCACTCCCTTCGACCCTTGTCTTTCTGATAGACTTAATTTAACAAGAATAAGGAATCTAAGGAACTCGCAGCTTAGTGCTCATTTGATTGCTGTCTGTTTGTTAAATGCTTGAAAAAATTGCCGAAAATGTTTAGTCGCAGGTTTTATTAGATTCCCGGCAATAATATTGGCCGGTCGTGCTTCTCTGTGTCGTAAATTGTATTGTAATGAATGACTTAAAGCGACCCGAGCCCCACGGGACGGCCGCTCGCACGGAATACACTCTATATATTTCTGTTCGAAACTGCTTCAGGATCACCGACGTTCGCTATTAAAACGCTGTTATTTATTATTATTTATTTTAATCTTTGTAACATAATGTTACGGTTTATAGAGTCAGTTGTGAGGGTTTAAGGTCAAACGTAAATAAGAGAAAATAACGTTATTAGCTTAACCTGTATATATCTGTGCATTCATGTTATATTTTCCACTAAATGTTGAGTAACTTCCGAATGTCCGAACGTGGTAAGAGCCGGTAACAATGCGACCATTTCATGATTGCGATTTAGTATCCCAACCGTGCACATCATCGACTCATTATAAACAATCCCAAACTTAGACACCTTTCAGACTGTGTAACAACTTCGCGTTATGATATGATATTATTATATATAATATTATTATGAAAGCGGGTTTATTAGTTTTTTGTAAAGAACTATTTTTATAACATAAGTAATAAGCGAACATGTAGTCTACCTAACGGTGAGTGGTCACCGCCATCCATGTTAACATCTTTTAATTTGGTATTTTCAATTTT
>DWKL01004555.1:0-10504 GCA_018249415.1 Phareas burnsi
TGGACACCCGCATCTAACCTCAAACAAAACTAAAGTTCTATCTGAAGTCATACGTAGATGCGTCACTATTCTTGAGAACTATGATGGTCGCCTCGCCATAAGTGTACCCGGCGACCGCAACTCTCCAGCCGAAACAAAAACTGCTTCACGGTGGATTAAGAGGGCGGCGGTGGTACTTCCCCGGACGAATAGTTATACTACCTGTTGATTTCAATGCGATGATAAACAATATAGCACAGTTTCATCGTCCGCCCTTTGCTTTGCCTTTGATAGGCTGAACTCCTAAACATTGCTCATTCCTAGAATAAGAAGAGTTGAGGACATCCACCAAGCTAAGCTATATGCAATTTTGTAACAATACATTTGTTAACAATCTGCGTTTTCGCCATGTCAGTCCAACATTTGAATGATACAATAAGATTTTATTGTGGGTATGGGTGTTCTTATAGTCGTCTCAGTATGTGTCCATAGCACGAAACGGAATCGAAATGTGGATGGAGATATAAGTGTAAACAGCATTTATTTATTTATTATTTATCTATGTTTCGTCAATAATTTTATTGTTATTTCACTTTGCGTACATAAACGTTTAATTGAATAAATTAAAATAGCTAAATACAATTTCTTTGGTTCCAGGTTCCAACCGCATCCGGTAACTGCATTTGGTATGGCGTGTGTCAAGGCACAAGCAACAAAGTTAAATACTGCTCCTACAATGGGACCGCGCACCCCATTAGCGCTGAAGCTATGGTAAGTTTCCTATTAAATTTCTAATGCATTCGACGCGAAGATCTTTTTCTGATGTATCGTCTAACAGAACAATGGTGTAATTACCAAAAACACCCACACTGGCATGTTTAACGGTTGATTTTTTTTTGTATTATGTAACGAGTACTCACGATTTGCCAATTGGCAATTCAAAACCGCAAATCGTGAGTACTCGTTACATAATATAAAAATATATAATTTCCGCGAAAATATTAGCTTAAAAAATCATATGTTAACGGTTGATATCTTAAATTCCTGTTGTGAATAAGCTGTTTATAGGAAAAATGACAGAAATCTTGCAATACATTTAATAGAGATATTTTTTATGTTAGAAGATAGGAAAAGAGCGTGCGGGCCACCCGAAGTTAAATGGTCAGTACAGCCCATGGAGATCCACATCTAACATCGTACAGGACTGTAGTTCTATCTGAGATCGTATGTAGGTGCGTCACTCTTGAGGACCGAGAAGGTCGCTTCGCTGTAAGTGTACAATCAGAGGTGTGATTGTCGGGTACACTTGCCGACTGAAACACAAAAATTGGTTCATGGTGGATTACGAAGGCGACCGTGGTACCTCTCCAGTTGAACTACATTTCTACCATTATATATAATTATTGATATAATTAAAATACGTGCGATATTTTTTCAAACTTTTAAACGCTCCACGTGAAAAATTGCTCAAACGTTATTATGTCGTTGTTCTGTTGTTTATGCTATCGATCTCCTACCCTTTTAAACTTACCATTAGAGTATTGATTCTCAATAACTACAATAACTACTACCCGCCGTAAGAGCTCAAACCGACCCCATACGTAAGGTACGAGAACCATTTATTTAATTTTTATCTATTTTCCATCTTAGTATCCTTTTACCTAGTAATAGAAATTATCACTTGATTTAACGGTGAAGATATACATCTGAGAGTTCTGGAAAATTCTCAGCGGCGTGTGAAGTCCACCAATCCGCTGGGCTGTGACCTAACTCTTTATCATTCTGAGACGAGACCCATTCCCAGTAGAGGATAGTGTCATTACTATCGTCAACCCATGTTGATGACATGATGATGAAATCAACATGGGTTGATGATACCATTCTACCTGTCCCACTTTCCACTCCTATTACCACTTTCGGGAGGAAGGGTATGACAGGTGTTAAAAATGTCAATGTGATATATTGACACGTATATTATAGACATTTACGCCCTAGATTTAAATTTTCCTGCCGATTGTGGGGCGTGCTTATAGTGCAATCACTCACGATTGTGTTGTCGTTTCAAGGGCGGTTCGTAAGTGGGTCAAACTGGCTTATGCGTGACATTTTTCTTAACCCGCTGCCGTTACCTGCTCGAGAACTTGACCCTGCGCCTGAATAACATCAAGCCAATCTGGCGCTGATAGCATCGCACATCCCCATCTTTGGATTATAAAATAGTAATTTAAATTAGTAGGCGTGATTTATATACAAACAAAATTCTATCAAAGTTTTAGACTACCTTAAAGAAGTCAAATTCCCATTGATTGACGTTCCCATAAGTTTTTCTGAATTTGATCTTGATTCAAAATTTTGATATATGTTTGTGTGAGTTTATTGCTACAATAGTCTTTCAGTCGTAGCGTAACAATTTATTAACAGTATTCCAAAGTATCTACATAATTTAAAAGTGTTCAAAATTGACAAACACAACACACACACATACAAAATAAGGATTGTAGCAATTATATTTGTGTTTAAGATCAAATTCTGGTTAAATCGAGATCGAGCTTTCTATAGACATCTGTTTACTGTAGATATCATTGTAACTAGAGACTTTTGGCATCAGTTCACAGACTCCAGTCCAGTCCAGTTCTACTTTCAAATGTGATTGAAACTAACAAAAATATTTGTTCGTATAAAGTTCGTATAAATGGCGAGCTTCCATTTCATTACCCCGAAGCATTTTGCTGTTACAGGCAAATTACTTGAATTTACAGGCTCTTATAATTTATTGTACGGCCTAACAAAAAATCCGGTCTCGCATCAAATCCGGCCAGAGCCTGGTCTAAACTCGAAAATCCTGTTTTGACCGGATTTATCTGGTTAGATTGCAGCCACGTCTACAGAAAGACGTATTATAATATTTTCAAAAATCGTGTTCGTCCTAAACACAATATTGGCATGGAACAAATGCATCCTTGTTTAGTTCTCATACCACAAACGTTATCTCTAAATGTTTTCACAAATTAGTGGCGTACATAACGGGACTTCATGTTTTTGTAACCAACCTCAAGTGGAATTCCATTGCCTTCGTTCCGGCTCCACGATTAGATCAGTTCGATAGTACTATATCTATGGAAATAGCCAGAGTATCATCTCCATCGTCATCAACGTCATCATCATCATCATCATCATCATCATCATCATCATCGCCATCATCATCATCATCATCATCATCATCATCACCATCATCGTCAGCATCACCATCACCTTCAACCCATTATTGTCCCAATACTGTACACGGGTCTTCTCTCAGAATGAGAAGGGTTAGGCCATAGTCTACCACGCTGGCCAAGTGCCGGTTGCTGCGGATCGATAACGTTATATATATGTAACATAATATTTGTGTAACAAAGTGCATTGTATTTTAAAATGTATTGTTGTTGTTTCCCGTGTTTATGTTTTGATTTGCGTTTATGTTTTGATCTTGAATTTGGCGAGATGCCGCCTAGTTGTCAACGAATACATTTAAATATACTACTTGTGTACTCGTATTTGTACGAGTGGACGGTACTTGATATGGTGGCGTGGTGCCGCCGCGCGGCGGCTATCTTAATCCTCTGGAGTAGTGACGCATCTACGAATGACCGATCTGAGGTCATAGGCAGATGCGTCTCTACTTTAGTTTTGTTTGAGTTTAGATATGGCTGCCATAACCACTTAACATCAGGAGTCCTGCACGCTCGTTTGCTACTCTTTAAACATTAAAAAAAGAGGATTTTTTTTTCATTGGAGATTTAAGGCAATCCACGAAAAAATTATATGTACCCTGATTCCATAATTAAACCTTAATACTATAATGAGGGCTACATCAGGTGGCCTGCATGCTCGTTTGCTCCTTTTTAAAAAAAACAACGCAGGCAATCCTAACGTAGGGTTATGAGTGTAGAAAGCTTGACGACGTTATTTATAATTATTTATCAGTATTGTTATTTTTACTAGTAGAACAAATCACTTGACAACAAGCCTTTATTGACGCAATTGAAATCAATTATGACCGTTCTCGAATAGATTGACGCGACAGCTGTTTGTTAGGTACTTGTTCTCAATAACTTTGTACAACAGAATTATTATTAGTATATCGTATTATTATTATAAAGTAGTTATTATAAAGTAGTATTTTTTATTATATTAACACATTATTATTATGGAGTAGTACTAAAATAACAGAAATAAATAAATAAAGTAGCGCGTAGTAGAGGGTTAATTTTGGAAATTTAATGTTTCTCCACAAATTCGCACTAAGCAGGTGGAGTGGTGGAGTTTGCTCTAGTCCTCGACCAACTGTGGGGAGATACCCGTGTCTAGTAGTAGGACATAGAAAGGGTAGAAGCAAGTGTTTCTTTTTAGGGTCCCGTAATCTATAGGTGGTAGAACTATAATTCATACGGGGAAGTACCACCGCCGCCCTCATAATCCGCCGTGAAACAGTTTTTATATTTTGGTTGGAGAGGTGCGGTTGCCGGACACACTTACAGCGAGACGACTATCTTAGTCCTTAGGAGTAGCGACGCATCTATGTACGATCTCAGGCAGAACTTCAGTTTTGGTTGAGGTTAAATGAAGGTGTCTATAGGCTGCAGTTACCATTTTACATCAGGTGGCCTGCACCCTCGATCGTTACTCTTCGAACATAAAAAAAAAAAATTATCAAATGGCTTAAACGGAGCCCTTATAGTTTCGCCTTATACGTCTTTCTCTATGCCAAAGCCATTTTACGCAAAAAACTGACAGTATATACATCGAATTTGGACGGTAGGTTTGTTTATATATACAACTATGTAGTGAAGTTACGAAAAAAATAATAGTACGGAACACCTACGAATTGGAAGGGAAGGTCGAAAATAAAATCCTCTATCATTCCACAGATCTTGAATGATATCAGTGGTTTTTAAATTATTTTTTAATTCAACAGTCTACGGTCTTTCTACAATTTTTATTATTATTGAGGGTACTCTCTTTGCCCGGTCATGTTTTCTAGAAGATGAAAATCTCGCGGTGATTGATAATATATTATTTTTTTATTTTTTAAGAGTAGTAAACGAACATGCGGGCCACCTAATGATAAGTGGTCATTGCAGCCCACGGTCACCAAAGTCTAATCTCAAACAAAACTGAAGTTCTGTCTGAGGTCGTACGTTGATGCTTTACTACTCCTGAGGACTGACATTGTCGTCTCGATCTAAGTGTGCCACAACCGCACCTCTCCAACCGCAACACAAAAACTGCTTCACGGCGCATTACGAGGGCGGCGCTTGTACTTCCCCGGACGAACTGTAGTTCTACCATCCATTTACGCATTATACCACAGTATTAATTAAAATATTAAAATATAATTCGCAAATCCACGTAATCGGGGCCAACTCCACTGTGTAGCGGGTGGCTACAGAAGTCCTTGTCGTTTTACAAAATGTTTCCGAAGATATGTCAAATAGACTTCTTACGCGGACATTGAACAGAGCGCTCCGATCTCGTACAGTGACTCAACTGTACCACTTCGATCTTCTAGTACTCTTGTGTAATTATTATTAGTACACTGATTTCATTTATTAAATTGTAATTCTATAGGTACAAATTACGTATGGAATGTTATATTGGTTTATTTATTTTCCTTCATATTTTCCTGATTCAAGGCTGTCATTCGAAATAATAATTGTAATAGATATTTACATTGTCGGCGTCGTACAATAAACAAATTGGTGTTTAGAATTTAATTTTAGTTTTAATAAGTATTAAACTATAGTTCGGCAGGGAGATACCACCACCGTCCTCACTATGAAAGTGAAGCAGTTCTTGTGTTTCGGTCGGAGAGGTGTGGATGTCGTGAACACTTACAGCGAGGTGACCGTCTTAGTCTTCAAGAGTAGCTAACCGTAGCGACTATAACACGACACGTACCAATTCGGAAAGGTTTAGGGCTGTTTGAAGTTAGACGTGGGTGTCCATAGGCTGCAATGACCACTTAATATCGGGTGGCTTGCACATTTGTCTCCTACTCTTCAAACATACACAAAAAGTTCCTAGATACATTTACTCTGAATTGGAGATTTAAGGTAATCACACGAAAAAAATCAATATGTTAGGAACTCTAGTGCAATAATAAATCTTTAACAGTGTTACAACGGTGAACTCTCCATCACAGTTTTATAATATTACAAAAATTAAATAATCAGAATAATTACACACATTATTCAGTTGAAATCATTTTTCGCGCGCGCAAATTGTTTTTACTGTTCTTAAAGTAGTTTAAGGAAGCTTAAATTACTGTTAGTAATTATTTCTAATTCAACATTTAACTTATGTAGTATTTTTTATAAAAAAAAAATATTATTACGCACCTTGAAAATAAAATACTATTTTGGCTGTATGACACGGGTTATCATAAAGGTATTTGGTTGCTTTAATGACATTTAAATATGTCAAACGTGAACGACCAATTGTTATGTTATTGTCATATGTTTAGTAACACCGTTATAAGAAACAATAACGATTTATGATGAATATAACTATGAATATCGTATCATGAATAACGTTTCAACAAGGTTTAAATATAGTAATAACAAGGGTAATGAGATAATTTATGCTAAATCAGAATAATTAAACAGATTATTCAATTGAAATCATCTTTCGCGCGCTCAAAATTTTTGTTACGGTGTAAAGCAGCGCTAGCAGCGCTAGTGCTTGAAGCGTAAAAGTGGCAGTATTGCTTCCAATATTTTGCGTCTCGTTCGTTTATTTCGTCGGACAAGGCGTTATCGGGACGAGCGGCCGAGTCAATGAGAGATCACGTCGTACTATTATAAAACATTTGTTAGTCGTCGTGAGTTTTTGTTTTTATGTGAAGAATAGTCTTGGGCGTAATAGTTCGCAACGGAGATAGCTCAGTTTAGGTCGCCGCACCTAAATGAACTAGTCAACTCCCAGCTGCTCGGTAAGCAGCTGGGAGCTGACGAACAGATAAACTAGAAGAGTGAACGATCTGCTTTTTATTGATTCAAATAAGGCAAATCGTTCATCTCGCCTCGTTTTGTTACTGCTCCTGCTGCGCCAATATTAAGGAATGCTGTACAATTTTTGGACTCTAAAAATATGATAAATCTATGAAAGAATATTCATAAAATATATATTTTTTATTGTAAATAAATAAGGTTGAGCCATATCTTACGAACTATGGAGCGGGAAATCGGGGATCTAGTTCGTGTAGTTCATCTGTGGGGGCGCTCTTTCCACCGAGTTCGTTCGCGAACTATACAAGACTAGAAGACTAGCAAACGAGCGTGCACGAGCCAGTCAACATGTACAAAACGTAGTCATTTATGTTCGCCGTTTAAATATTATGGTATTTTCGTATAGTCATTTATGTTCGCCGTTTAAATATTATATTATTTTTATATAATGGTTAAGTTGAATATGATTGTTTTTGTTCATGTTATTTTTCCGGCATTGTAACGTAAATACTTGAAACATCATTATGCTGTTTAATACGACCGTGAAATTATGCTCATTTCGGAGATTTTGATGCGTAATTACTGATATAAAATGAGAGATCAAGTTATATTGGTTGGTAATGACACAATTTGACTTAAAATTGAAATGATTGCCTAATCGAAACCCAGACTATGAGTGGAATTAAAACAAGATATTTCTTACTATTTACCAGCAGTAGCCTTGTGGTTAAGATTTCGGCCTCTCACGCCGGGTGTCCGGGGTTCGGATCTCGCACGCACATCTGATTTTCCAAGAGTATTTGCGTATTAGAAATTGATTATCCCATGTTTTAACGGTGAAGGAAAACATCGTGAGGAAACATGGGTTTTTTTATGTACAGCCATATGAGAGTTATTTGTAAAAATTCATGAAGATGTGTTAAGTTTACCCATCCGCACTTTGCCATTGTGGTGGACTATGTCCTAATCCTCCACATTCTGAGAGGAGACCGGTGCCCAACAGTGGAACATTAATGGGTTGATGATGATGATAGTTCTTACGCTGGTAAATGAGTCCTGTGGGATAATATCCACTGAATTATGAACATAGATAGGTACAAGGGGTTACCCGCGTTTTCGTCTACGTAATGTTAAATGTCAAAAATATTTGACAGTCAGCCTGTATTGCGTACGAAAGTGGAACTTCCGGCCCTACCGACCTACCATACCCTACAGCACTGATTGCACCATAGAGGAGAAGGAGGGGAGGGGGGGGGGGTGAGCGGGGGGAATGCGAGTCTCGTCGTTCGTTCGTATATTGCGTACAATGTAACAAAGTCAGGATACGATGTGATCGAAAGAATCATTAAACAGAAAAGCATTTTATTTATCGGTTTCATTGTGTCAACAACATCACGTGTTTGGTGGTTGTTTAATGTGAACGGAATCGATCTGAACTGTACAAGCGGTCACACACCGACAAAGTTCAAAGGTGCTGGAACTGTCGGCTAGTGACAGCCGTATGACTTATGTCATCATCATCATCATAATCATTAATGCCCCCCCCTGCAGGGTCGTCGTTCAGAATGAGTAGGGCTAGGCCACAGTCCACCATGCTGACTAAGTGTGTAAGTCTGTTTCACACACCTTCGTAAACTTAACAAAGACCTCTCAGACTTGTAGGTTTCCTCATGATTTCCTTTACCGTCATAGCGAGTGATAATCAATTTCTAATACGCACATAACTTCAGAAGATCAGAGATTTGGAATCCCGGACATCAAGCGTGAGTGATATAAATCGAGTCAGGTTTTTCGAACGACACGCCAACGTTGCGACCTTTACAACAAACGAACTGATGTACAAGCAGCGGTTGCCATACCGGTCTGACATGCAGAGGGTTCCAAGTTCGATTCCCGGCCAAGCAGATTTTTTTTTATAATTGTAAAGTAGCAAACGCGCATGCAGGCCACCTGATGTTAAGTGGTCACCGCAGCCCATGGACACCCACATCCAACCTTAAACAAAACCAAAATTCCGTTTGAGGTTGTATACGGATGCGTCAATACTCCTGACGACTATGATGGTCGCCTCGCTATATGTGTACCTGGCAACCGCACCTCTCCAACCGAAACACAACAATTGCTTCACGGCGGATTATAAGTGCGGCGGTGGTACTTCCCCAGACGCACGATTGTTCTACCTATTGATGAATTAAGATTTCTGTTTCCGGTCTGGGTATTTGTTTGTCTTTGCATCTATCCATGGCACCCACGACACAGTTACTCCTACTACGAGTCTACGAGTGTAGAAAGCATTTATTTATTTATTTGTGTCTGTTGCAGCCGCTTATACAGAAGTACTGCCCCGAGATAGCAAAAGGCGGGGTCTCGTGTTGCGACGCTAAGCAAATGGAGTTCATGGACAAAAACATGCAGATCGCCGCGAATCTCATCGGGCGGTGTCCAAATTGCATGGAAAACTTCCTCCAGCACATTTGTGGCATGTCCTGTGCGCCCAATCAAAGTGATTACATTGAACCGGTCACTATTGAAACGGATAATGGTAAGTACTCTGCATTACCAATAGCTACACATACTCTGTTACGAATGGCTCGAATGCCTTATGAATGACTTGCGCCACAACAACATATCTGAGTTTGATAGATGGCAGAACTATAGTTCGTCCGGGGAAGTACCACCGCCGCCCTTATAATCCGGTCCGGAGAGGTCCGATTGCCGGGGACACTTACAGCGAGGCGACGGTCTTAGTGACGCATCTACGTATGACTTCAGACAGAACTTCAGTTTGGTTTAAAGTTAAATGTGGGTATTCATGGGCTGCAGTGACCATTTAACATCAGGTGGCCAGCACGCTCGTTTGCTAATCTACAAACATTAAAAATGTTATAAAATGAGGTATAAAGGTCTTGTCGATCCACGTGGCGCAGCGGTTACCTTACCAGCCTGACAAGCAGAGGGTTCCGGGTTCGATCAGGGCTAGGCAGACATTTAAATGATAGATTTCCGTTTTGGACTTATGTGTTCGTGTACTCGTCTTTGTATGTTTCCATGACACCCACGATACAGGGTACGATTTTACCTTAATGCATGCTCGTGTAATAATTTAATATTTGAATATTAAACAAAAAAATCTTTTCTAGCAACCAAAAAGCAACGGGTGATGGAAATAAATTACTATCTCGGGACCAAATACAAGGAAGGAACGTTCAATTCATGTGTGGAGGTATGTTAAAGTTAATGTTATTTAAATTAGATTTCACTTGGGCGTCAGTAATTGCTGTGCCGTAGTGTTGGCCTCAAATGGTACCATTCCATCTCATTTGTGGTCACCGGCTACACTTACAGCAAGGCGACCATCTTTGTTCTGAGGATCTACGTGCCCCAGATAGGACTTCAGTCCTGTTTGAGGCTAGATGTGGGTATCTAGGAGTTGCAATGGGCACTTAACATCAAGTGGCTGTTGTGTGTCGACATATAGGAGACATTTTTGATATTCTGACATGTACCCGGGGCCTGATGTTTCGCTTGTGCGGTAT
>DWKL01004556.1:0-10503 GCA_018249415.1 Phareas burnsi
ATATTATAATAATCCTTTTTCTCAATAGATAGTTAGTTGTCTGGAAGAGATCGCTATTCAGTTATAATGTCGCCTGTTGTATGTTAAATCATTATAATCCTTCTTGTATGTCATTTGATGTACAATAATGAATTTTTGTATCGTATTGTATTATATTGTATTATTTGATTCAATAAATTGGTTAGTTTTTGTAATTACCTACGAAGCGATCAGCCGTTGAGTTATTGCGTGTAAGCAAATCAAGTTTTGGTAGTTAAGTAGTTGGTAGTTAAGTAGTTTTTAGTTAAGTTGTTGGTAGTTAAATTGTAGGTAGTGAAGTTGTTGGTAGTTAAGTTGTTGGTAGTTTAATTGTTGGTAGTTAAGTTGTTGATACTTAAGTTGTTGATAGTTAAGTTGTTGGTAGTTAAATTGTTGATACTTAAGTTGTTGATAGTTAAGTTGTTGGTAGTTAAGTTGTTGGAAGTTAAGTTGTTGGTTGGTTACTTAAGTTAATATCTGCTTAACTTATGAGAACAAACAGTTTATCATATAGAAAAGCTGGATAATATTTCCAAAATCGCAAATATTCATTACATTTTCTATTATTTCTTATGCAAAGAGAATAAATATTGAAATATCAAACTAAGCTTTATGTAAGGTGTTGACAATTTTACAAGTAATAAAAGTGTAAGTTATTTGGGGACTCGCGTCGCGTGGATCTGACATTTACCTAAAAACGTTCTCGTTCTCAAATTTAAGTAACGGTTTAACATTGACAAATATTAAAATGTTTTTATTTCACATACATTCAAAAATAAACGTAAACATTTAATCTTATGAATTACATTATTTTATGTTTTTAGAGTAGCACACGAGCATGCAGTCCACCTGATGTTAAGTGATCACTGCCGCCCATAGACCCCCACATCTAGCTTCGAATAGGACAGAAGTTCTGAGGTCTAAGATGGTCGCCTCGATTTAAGTGTATCCGCAACCACACGTCTCCTACCGAAACAAGAATAGCTTCACGGCGGATTATGAGGCCGGCGGTGGACATCCCCGGTAGAACTATAGCTCTGACACCTATCAATTAAGTAAAAAAGCTGTAAGTTATATGGGGACTTGTGTAGATCTAGAAGCATTCTTGTTTTTTAATTTAACTAGCGGTTAAACAATAAATTGAAAAAAAAATTATTTCATTTAAAACATAAATGTGGATGGATTCAATTTTATTAATTATGTTTCGTTTAAATGAAACTTGTGGAGTTACATCGCGCACAATATGTTGACAATATTGCAAGCAATAAAAACGTGGATGGATTCAATTTTATTCATTATGTTTCGTTTAAATGAGACTTGTGGAGTTACATCGCGCACAATATGTTAATAGTATTGCAAGCTATAAAGGTGTGTGCGGGATGTAAGAGGGAATTGATGTTTCGGGATGAAATTGTTACAACTATAGTTTTAACTCTTGTTATTTTTAACTTTGTAACATCTAACCTCATATGACCAAAGTAAACGTAGAGATATTTTTTTTTTTTATGAAGTTCGTCATTGTTCTGTAGATAGGATATTATTTGTACATATGATTGTTTTTCGTTTCTTTGTTCAGTCCTTCTTATGGCAATTGCCAGGACTCTTTAAAAATATTATTTGTCACTTAAAATAAAAAGTTTATTGGTAAACATCCAAATATATATAAGTAAATGTAACACGGTTCAGTTGTTAGAATATCTACTGAACATGAACAAATACACAAAATACTAAGTAAACTTTTTACCTCATCGCTATAAAATATAAACAAAGAAAAATCCACTATATCGAGACATCGATTAAAACACGGCGAATACAAGTGAAACAGACGCTAGCAATCCGCAGACTAATGCCCTAACATATCGATATCGGACAATCGAATCGATTCGATTCCGGCCGCAACTAAATCGATACAATTTCATTAAAGCCGGAACGCCACAATAACGGTTCGAGATTCGAAATTTAAATTCAACGGAAATTTTGCGAGACGGCAATCTGGTGCTCCGAGCAATTTAGCTCTAACTGAGTCATTTGGCGCGGGAGGGGTAGTCTTCGCGGGGGGAGATGATTTGTAATTTGTTTTCTGCTGCTACGAGCGGCGGGAATGAGGGCGTTACTGGAAACTTTGTAAGATCAATCTTTAGAAATTAAATTTAAAATGTTTACGAGTTAGGGATTTGTACTAATTCGTCTTTAGCAATCGTCACACCTATTTCCGAGTGATATAAATGCAACCTTTAAGGATGTTTGTTTTACGTAATGGCGGTATTAAAAAATCCGGTAAACTCATTTGTCTTTTATTTGTGACCTAAGGAGTTCGGTGGATAACGACACAAAAATAGAACAAAAAAATAAATTATTAAAAATAAATACGGTGATTTATCTTAAGTAAGAAGTGAATTAGAAATTAATTATTACTGAATAGGAGACTAATGTCTTGTTTGAGGTTATATGTGTATATCCATGGGTTGCAGCGATGCAGCGGTCGCACTGTTAAGCTGGTTGGGTTAAAGTGTGCGGGCCACCTAATGTAAATCAGACAGCTTACATATCCATTTGCTACTCTTCTCATAAAAAAAAAAAAAAATTATCACTTGCTATAACTGTAAAGGAAAACATCATGAATCCTACACGCCATACGCTTAAAGGTCTCGAAAGGGCGTGAAGTCTGCCAATCCGCACTTGGTCAGTGTGGTGGACTTTGACCTCACCTTACTCATTTACTTATTTTGTGAAAAAACCTATGGCCTTATAGGACAGAAACGCGTTAATGTTTAAGTTACTGAAGAAATAAATTGAAGAGTAAGATTGCTTAGCGAATTTTCAGTAGCGCCCGTTCCCCCGCGGCGCCGGCTGACTGATGCCGCTCGAGAAAATGCAAGCCGTTTCATTATGTTTTCTCGTTACGACACAAGAGTGATGGGGCCCCCTAGCCGCAGTACACCTGGCTTTAAATCTGTATAACTTGCTCTAGAGTTATATACCTAAATCTAGATTCAAGGAAATAAGATGAAAATCCATGCCTTTGTTTTGCCGCAGTCATCATCATTAATCCATTAAGGTCTTACTGCTGAGCACGAGTCTCCTCTCAGGTTAGGTTCATCATCAAACCATTAATGTTCCACTGCTGGGCACGGGTTTCTTCTCAGGATGAGAAGGGTTAGGTCATAGTCTACCACGCTGGCCAAGTGCGGATTGGTAGACTTCACACACATTCGAAAACTTTGCAAAGAACTCACAGATGTCTAGGTTTCCTCACGATGTTTTCCTTCACCGTTAAAGCAAGTGATAATTCATTTTTAATACGTACATAATTTCGAAAAATCTGAGGTGCTTGTTCTAGAGCTATTTTTGAATCTTGATTCTAGGTAATAAAGCAAAATAATATAGCTATTTTCGCGTAATTAAATTCAACATATTTTCCTTTTTTTATAGCATTAAAATAACAAACGAGCATTCTTTTGTGAGATGAATAATAAGTGAGCGTGCACGCCACTTCATGTTAAGTGGTCACTGCAGTCAATGGACACCCACATCTAACCTCAGGCAGCACTGAAGTCTTATTTGAGGTCGTACGTAGATTCATCACTACTTTGAAAACTGAGATGGTCGCCTCGGAGGTTTACCCGACGAAAACATCTCTCCAACCAAAACAAGAATTGCGTCAAGAAGTATTTTGAGGGCGGCGATGTTATCTTCCCAGGCGAACTATTATTCTACCACCTATTAACTATAACCTAAGTTAGTGGTTAAAAATAGACTTACTCTAGAATGTAGGAATGGCAATAACATAATAAGCTTAAATTGCTTTTCATTTCACAGTTCACTTAAATTACCACATTCACTTAAGCCTTTTTAAAGTATCACATACGTTTTTATATCTAAATAAAATAATTTAATAAAAGTATTACTGTTTTCACATTTTGAAAATCAGATCACCATATATTTTTTTTAGCAAAACTATTTAACTCTACAAGCGTCCACGTGAAAATGAACAGATAACCATTACGTCAAATGTCCACTGTGGGAACGAAAACAAGTTACAAAATAAACCCCAAAAAATATTTAAAACGGTCAAGATGTCCATAACAGGTTTTCTTACGATAATTCGTTTAGTACAAAGGTTTAAGATTCTAAAACGGGTTTTTATCTTCGAGGGTCGAAATGACCGATGACCGGACAGCGGTCATCGTGGGAAAGCAAGGGTGAAGGACAATTAAGGGTTGTGTAATTGTCGCTAAGAATTTAAGGGATGTTTAGTAAGATATATTGTTTGCACTGATTTTGTAAGTTTGAGGAGTTGCCTTTAGATCGGAAACTTAAGAAATGTAAGTTATAAACTTAAATGTGTGAGGTTTGTAAAATGTTCGTGTTAATTTTTCGCATTACCTTCTTAATAATGTTTTATAAAAAAAGATAATTCTAGTGTTTGTTTGTGTATCTGTTTATTTGTATACAAATTTGTATACTATGAAAATGTTTGATATAGAAAAAGAAGATTTCGGATAAAGCAATACCAATAGCAAAGTTAATCAATGGATTTGTCTATGGATTACCTAATAACATAGACAACCCTTAACCTAGCTTCTTGGTATGACCAGACTAATATGATTGAGGTTTTATGAAAACTTATGGTATTTAGGTTATAAACTCAAATGTGTGAAGATTGTAAGATTTTTTGATAATTTTTCGCATTTCCTACTTAATGTTTTATAAAAAAAAAGATAAATACAGTGTCTATTTGGGACCAGACTAAGATGGTTCAGACTAACTTGGTTGTACGACCATGATGAATGAAGATGACTAAATGAGGTCGGCCTTCTATATGTAGTAGAAGCAGCTAGCGACCATAGCCACCCTTAACCATCTGTAATGAACATTTGTACGATCTGGACCATCTGTAATAGTTCTCACATAAAGTATCTGCACTGTTACTATGAGACAGAAATAAGTTCGTAATACTACTCTATAATTACATTTGGACCGCCGAATACACACAAATTGATTTAAATAACTGACCTGAAACCTAGGTATCAGAAAAAGGGATAAAAACGAAACAACCAGTCTCACCGGCCAGTGGTTTGCCACAAACAAGCGTTAAATTAACTGAAGCAGCAGTGATCAGTGCCCGGCGGCTGGGCGCGGGGAAAAAAGTTGTGGCACGCTCTAAAAGTGTGGAGACGGACTATGTAACCAATAAATTACACTTTCCACACTATCACATTTCTAACATCACATTACGATTTCGTATAATGAGTGCCAGGACACAGATAAGAGTAACAGACAAATGCATAAGCCCCAAGAGAGAGAGAGATCAGACATTAAATTATATTAAATGTATTTATTTTATATAATCCTACGGCTGCAATCCTGTTTATATTGCACTGTTGGGTATTGATCTCTTTCCATAATTGGGCAAGGTCTGAAATATACTCTACCACATTGGTCTTATGCCGAACGGTGAAGACATAAGCCTATGGGGACACATAAAACAAAAGTTATAAATGTTTTTCCTAAATCTACTGCCGGATCGAAACGGATCTACCTATAGACATCAAAACTCTAAAGGTTTTAAAACCTATTTGAGATCATTTTATGAAATTATATTACCATAACCCTCTCTCTCTATCAGAAAACCAAAACACAGAATGCCACTTTAAAAAAGAGCAGGTTGAGCAGTGGTACTGCTGCAGTCAGGCTTAAGGGTTTTACTAACTGTAGTGCATGCTGAACGTATATAGTGCATAACTGGCTCAGTCCATTTGTAAGTAGTACTTACACGCGTCCACTCTCTCCGGTGGCTCCCGTGTTATTGACGTGGTGCCACTGAAATATCTGAATGTTAGACATTGACAGGTATCTTGTGTTCTGTTCTATGCTTATCTTTGTATAGCATATCATATATTATTATATATTACGTATTATATAAAATCTATATATAGGTATATTAAGGACCGCATAGTCTATACTACCTTTCCTTTTTCTAACGTAAACACGGAGCAAAAGGATATACAATGCAGTCCCGTTTGCTACTCTACCAATTCCATGAAGATCTTCGATATCAATAGTCTGTCTCTATGTTAACCGATCCCACGTTGTTTTTCTTACAATAAATCACCTAGATGGCGCCACTTAAAAATCCATTTCAACCCCTGCGCTGTAATGAAGGCTGTACTTTAGACTTTTTTGCTGGTTTTTCCATCTTTTTTCATGGTTAGCAACATCTAGTTCTTTTTGCGAGGGACGATGATACCTTGGGGGAACGCAGTAGAATGTGGCTTTTAAGATTTTTTGTTTTTCGTGCTTTGATGTTCGGCGTTTTGTTTAATGGGTGGTAAGGCTGATCTTTGTGGATTGTGGCTGTGTTTATCGTATCTTTATGCTGAGGAGTTAATTCGTTACAAAAGAGTGGTCGCGTTTTGTGAATAAATATCAAGTTAACGCTACTAATATGACTGGATTGAGGATTTATAATACAAGGAGGAGTCACTGTAATATAACTTTTCAATATGCAAGGCTATAAATGATCTTAGAATTTTTGGGTCGGGCATTTGAATTGTTGTATAAGTTTATTACCCATTAGTGGAAAATTAAGATTTTATATCATGTATTTGTAAGCACTTTTTTAATAATAAAATGCTATGCTATACGAGATTTTCAACATAAGTCTTATTAGATTATATTGCATTAGCTACTACTTACTAGATGTCACCACTAAACCTAAAAAAGCAATTGTTTTAAAAAATACGATAAACAAAAGACATTGAGAATAATAATATTTACACTTAAACGTTCATGAAGATTGTCGAATCGGTAAACGAAAATAATAAAATATTAAATTATATATGTAATACTTTTACTACTCGTCAAGAGATGTCGCTTACGCAACTAATAGTTCACAGTAGTTCCGCCACTACGCAATGGCGCTGTTATCTCAATCGTAATAAAAAGATGTCAAACCGCTCTGACCTAAATCCAATATCTGAAAGTCCGTTTAACTGCGAAAACAAAACAGGAAAAAAGTCCCAACCCATCTCACTTACAAGCCAATGAAGCGAGCAAATAAGCGAAAAATCCGCTTCAATGTGGAAAAAAAGATAAATGGGATAAAAAGGAAAAAAGGAAAAAATGCGTCACTCCCGATGTTCAGTCGCGCGGCGAGTAATTGTAAAAGGTCGGGGTAAAACGGGAGCGAATCGATAGATTTGTCATGTTCCGTACATTGTTTGTTGCTGCGAATGTAATAATTATACCAATTGATATTAAAAATCGAATGTCGAACCTGTTGTAATTTTTCGAAATTCGAATCTAGTCTTTACATGACTCGTATGTTTTAGATATCGCGTAACGCGGAAAAATCTATTGCACTTTGGCAGATTCGGCTGACTTATCAATTTAAATAAATAAAAGGATTTTTGGCAAGATAATTTCTCGGAATGCGAAGGATTATCTAAGATAAAGGACGATTATGCCACAGTCCACCATGTCAGGTCATGTTCCGCAGCGAGGAAGAGACGAAGATTGGTTGATGATGATTACTAAATCAATTTTCATTATTTACATTTTTTTTACTGTTTTTTCTTTTCACTGCAGCCCATAGACACTCGCATCTAACCTCAAAAAGGATTTTAATCCTCTGTTTGAAGTCGTACGCAGATGCGTCACTACGCCTAATTAGTCTTTAGGATTTAATGATTGTCTCGCTTGCAAAGTGTGCCCGATAACAACATCTCTCCAACCGAAACACAAGAATTGCTTTAAGGTGCATATGAGGGCGGCGATAGTGCCTTCCCGGACGAACTATAGTTCTATCACCTATCATTTCTGTAATTATATGTATCAATAAGGAGTGGATATGAGGCTCTTTTCATAATGTTATGTTCAGATTTTTAATAACGTTTAAAGTAATAAAATAATATCTATAAAAACCTTAACCGGTTCAACTCTAACGGAACCCTAAAACTGAAAAAAGCCCAAGAGGGGCGAATGAAAACGGTTTTGATATTGAAGGCCTTTCACAAAAAACGCCGCGCGAGCGATTGAGGGATTAGATTCGATTCTGTCTGTTTGTACGTCAACACTTGGCGCTTTATTAAATTCTTTTTGTCAGCCAAACTTGGTTCTGTTTTTATTTTTATAGGCATCAAGGTTTTCCTTTTTTGTTACTACGAGGGTGGAAATTTAGTTCTTAGTTGACAAATTATGTTTTACTTATTAGCGATTGTAGTCATTTAAATAATTAATTACTATTTAAATCTTTTAAAGTGTAAGTCAGAGTCAGATTCAGTCACTACACCGTAATGCAAAAAGTATTATAAATGAATTAAATATCTTATGTTAATCTGATGAAGTTGTATTAAAAATTGATAAACAAAATTGTAATATAAATAAAACATATTATTTTTGTTTTGAGTTTATTCTAACAAACTCAAGTTGATCTTATTTTATCCAATTCTTATTCAAAATTCTTTAAATAGTAAATATTTGTCCTATTATAGTCGCGTACTATTCAGTTTCTTATAAGAAATCATTCCGCTACTCGATACTAGATGGCGTATAGAACGATAAGTGTAGCTTGAAGGGTAAGACTTTTACAAGGAATAAAGTCTTATAAGAATAATGGTATTTATTCCCTTCAATAAGAAACAGTGTTGGGACTTTTCTGAATCAATTAATACTTTTATTCTATTATAGATAGCGTTTGTAACGTGACATAGAATCGCTGAATTCCTAATTACTTAAACAACTAACTATTAAATTTAGAAGTTTAATATTATTTTCATTAAGCGTACGCATTATAAGTTGATTGCAGTAGTATAAACGGCAGCCATACATTTTGCCGGTGTTCTGCGCCTCTATAAGATTGTGTGTATAAGATTAAGTTAAGACCTCATTTTCCTTAAGACCTACCTCTACATTTTTCGTTGTTATGTGCGAATGAGAAATTAATTATCACTTTTAACGGTGAATGAATAGACTATTTTTAGTTTTATTTAAACGTGTTAAAGTGTTAATGACTATACAAAGGAAGATACTATTTAGTTCTTTAAGACGTTTAAGGCCAATATCAGGTAGGACATCAATCCTATTTTTAGTTTTATTTAACCATTTATGTGAACATTAGGAACAAACAAAATTAAAAGAAAAGACTGTACAAAGGTACTATTTATTTTTTGGATAGTTATTATTATGAGGTAGAATGACCATATATAAAAAAAGGTCACATTCTACCTCATAATAACAAAATACAAAAATGAAAATATAATTCCTGTTTGGGAATGCGTACTAATGTCCATGGATGACAGTGACCTTACCATCAGCTGAAGTACATGCTCGCTTGCTACTTCTATGCTATATAACGCTTCAACCCATACCCAGAACATATACGTAATTTCATAATATAAAGCTCCACTTTGCCGAGAGTATACCTGCAAAAATACTCACAACAAAATTAACATTAATCCGTGGAATCCACAAAGACATCCCATTTAAAAAGTCACTCGGCTGTCACTAATTCTTACCTTTATAAGCCGCCAGACTTCATAAAAACATTCAAAATTTTATAACACACCTGATTTTTATGCCTAAAGAAGGAAACGGTACACGGGACCAACCCTGGAAGCCGGAAAATGGGAAAGTCCGGAAAAATAATTACGATCCCGCCGTAACTCCGATACATTTCCATTAATATTAAAAACTTTAATGAAAAAAATATTAAAAGGATCCCCAGAATTTTATCCTTTTTTCCATTAGACGGACCGTCGGCACAGTGAAAGAGGTGGAGACTATATTATTTTAATTAAATTATCAAATATACACAGTTACACCTCATTGCATACGTCTATGACGACGAAAACGTCACAGAAAAAATTATTCTCCAAGTTTTTCATTAGCTTTATTAAAAGCCTTTGTAAATAAACGGGAAGACATTTATAAATTATTATAGTCACTAGCTAAATTTGAGTGAACATAAATCTAAATTTCTTTTTTGAATATGTACTTGACCCAACCAAGTACTCTCTATATATCAGACTGGTGATGACTGCGCTATTTGTTATCAAAAAAATTCAAATGTTAGCAAAAAAGAAGTAACAACATCCACTCCATAGTTTCTTAAACAGCGACCGAGGTACTGTCGGCGCGGTGAAATAACACACGGCGACGAAGACGGGAAATGTAATCCTTCGCTTCGTATAGAAATCATTTATCGCTCGCCATCCGGAAAGAAACAAATTAACTAGCGGTTTAGAATTCAAGTTTAACAAAACTTAAGTTAATTCTGTATCAATTATTACTGTAAATAACATCATCATCATCGACCCATTAATGCTCCTCTGTTGGGCACAGGTCTTCACTCAGAATGAAAAGGGTTAGGCCATAGTCCACCACGCTGGCCAAGTGCGGATTGATAACTTCACACACCTTCGAGAATTTTGCAAAGAACTCTCAGATGTGTAGGTTTCCTCACGATGTTTTCCTTCACCGTTA
>DWKL01004557.1:0-10503 GCA_018249415.1 Phareas burnsi
GTCACAGTGACAGTTTGTGATAGTGTCTATCCATTACTATACTATTGTAACCTAATAAAAACAGCAGAAATAGTCGAGTTTTATGATTTTTTTCCATCACCATTATCAACCCATTAATGCGCCGCTGCTGGGCACGGGTCTCCTCTCACACTGAGAAGGGTTAGGCCATAGTCCACCACGCTGGTCATGTGCGGATTAGTAGACTTCACACACTTTCGAGAACTTTACACAGAACTCTCAGATGTTAAGATTCACGATGTTTTCCTTCACCGTTAAAGCAAGCGATAATTAATTTCTAATACACACATAACTTCGAAAAATCAAAGGTGCGTGCGGAGTTCGAAACCCGGACCTCCAGTGTGACAGGTCAGTATCTTGACCACAAGGCTATCACTGCTTATTCGTATTCATATTATATCATATTAGTTTCATTATTATTATCAATATATGTACTATAATGATTTCCCGTCGGATACACAGCTAGTTAACCCCTTTAGCATTTTAAAATCCTTTCTTACGTACGTTATTTAACTTATATTGTATAAGAAATTGTCGTACAAAATGACTTGCTTGTAGACCCATCAGTTTAATCTATGCGTTGTTAGTCAGTCAGATCACTCAAGTGGTACTAAAGTCTTATCAAGCAGATGTAGTTTGATTCACATAACAATAGGGTCTCGATTTTCCAGAGTGAATCCTGTGACTCTGGCGAGTGGGGCTGGTCAGGTTTGGAGGAAGCTGGCGGAGGTCCCAAAGTCCCAGCGCTGGTGTCTGCCTGCCTCGCGCATCTCCGTCGCCACGGTCTCCATACCCTCGGACTGTTCCGAGTATCGTCTTCCAAGAAGAGAGTCAGACAGGTACTGGTTTTTAATTATTAGAAGCATCAATAAACCATGCAGCCACCTGATATGTGGCCATTGGTGCCCATGGAAATTTATAACTAACTCCATATAGAATAGGAGTTTTCTTGACGTCGATGTTATGTGTTGTGTTGTGTGATGTTGATTATTTGACGATAATCCTCTCTTATCATAAGCTAGGATTGGTTTTCAGATACCCATAGACTCTAGTAACCAAATAAAAAAAATATTCATTACTATATAACTTCGACGAATGAAAGCGACGAATTGTAAGCTTTAACTTGTGTAATTGACATAAATTAAAGCTTATAATTCGACGCCGTCAAACAAACGTATCGTGTATCCCCACAACTAAACACTGACTGAAAAGTAAACAGAATGATGCTTAACAATCTGCCTGACATAACTAATATTCTGTAGATTTCGCCCGCTACATTGTTGCAACTCGACTAACATTTCAGCACGGTTGCTACGACAGAAAATTCTCCGGTAAATCGAGCGCGCGCAAGTTTACCAAGCAGACATACTTGCGGAGAATAAAACACTGACCGCCGGAAATAGATGTTTTCTCCATCATATTGCTTGTTGCAATCGACGAGCGTCGTTGACCCAGATGCTGGAGTCGATTTATTACCAACTTCTCTGTAGTGCGTACTCTAGATCTATATGTATCAATAGACAAAATCGAATTGTCTGTCTGTCTGACTGACTAAAATATATTCCATTTCCTAAGTTCACTTGCAGGAGATAACTACATGAAAACCTCTTTTTAACATTTTGACTATATGCGCGGGGTTATCGTACAAATGTTACAAACGTGTTAGATCTTTCGTACTTCGATTGCTGTCAGTGACGTACCTGAATCCACGATGGTCCAGTCAACAGCGCAATCTCAACTGTACTTTGGGCAACAAGCGAATTTTACACATATAACATCTGTCTAATGCTTTTCTGGTTTGAAGTGTGTGGTAGATATAGGAAGAAAAACATCGTGAGGAAACCTACACATTTGAGAGTTATTTGTAAAGTTCTCGAAGGTGTGCGAAGTCTTCCAATCCGCATTTTGGCAGCGTGGTGGACTATGGCTTAATCCTTTTCATTCTGAGAGGATATACGTGTCCAGTAGTGAGACATTAATGGGCTGACGATGATAATGATGGTAGCGAAAGTGTTTTTATGGGACCACAGAAGGTGAAACGGGAGACTTTGTGTCCCAAAATCTAGGATGCTTCCCTAATATAGGCGGGCGTAGTTGCAAGGAGAAGCTTGTATACAATAAATGTGATAGCCACTGATTGGCGAAGAATTATCGTGTATACAGACTTAAATAAAGACAGGTCCATTAACACCGCACGGCTAAATTTAATAGTGTATAAATATTTTGATTCGAATTCAGCGCGAATAGTTCCAGTGAAAGTTGTAGTGCCGTTTTTTGGTTAACTGAAAATGTGGTAATATTTAACGACTAGCTGATGCCCATGGCTTCGTTTGCATGAATAGGAACCACTGGCCACACCGTCCGCCCGCATCAGCGCGTTCGGACTCACGTCGCATACTTTTTGCCTTAATTTGCGTGCTAATTGCTCCGCTCATAAGAACCTTAGTGTGATGTTACACAGTCTAAAACTTTTCTTAATAAATAGCCTATCTACTTCAAAAAAAGTAAAAAATATTAGATTAGCAATTCCAGATATTCAAACTAGAAGTTCGAAATTAGTGACACTGGAGCCGTCTTTGTTACAAATGCTGTAATCCACATTTTACTGAATATCTTCAATGTGGGCTTCCAGTTACGTGAGGAATGGGAGCGAGGGCAAGAATCAGCTCTAGATGCGGCAGTATGTCCGCACGATGTGGCAACGCTTCTCAAGGAGTTCCTGAGGGACTTGCCCGATCCGCTGCTGTGCAGAGACCTGTATCCTGCGTTTTTGCAGACACAAAGTAAGTGGAAATAACTTTTGATACTCATTTTAGCAATTTTCATTACAATACATCCATGAATTATTGGAATTCTGACACGCTGTCCACATTTGAAGCCCTAAACTGATAAATGGTAAATAATAGGTGCTACGCACACACATAACTACTAGATGCAATGATCCGAACAGATATTACTTGTCACCATTTATATATGTAGCTGACTGGAGAAGAACCTGAAATTTGTTTTGAATAACAGTATTGTCACTACTGTATAATACAAACCGTCTAAAAAGGTTTATGAATATAGATAAAATATCACGGAAAATCAATTAGTATATGAGAATTAAAAAATATGTAAATACACTTTAATATTCAATAAAGCACATGTTTTCGTTTGCGTGTGAAACAAAATTTGAGGTGTCGATCTAGAATCCCTGTTGGTTGTATTCCAAGAGGGTAGGCAGTTATTCTTCCCTAAAACACTTACAGTAAATGGAGTGAGTGATAATAAAATAAATAACGACGCAGTATGTTTTGTCCACTTGCGTACCGATCGGGCATTAGATGGTCTATTACAATCTCTAGAACGAGACGATATATGTTTATATGCCGTCATTATTATGCCAATGTCTTCTCAACTGTGGTAACTTATTTCGTAATCTCGCAAAGTATTCAGATATTCATAGAGTTTTTGTCGGAGAACACTGAACAAGCGAGATATATTTACTCATTCATCAATGCATCTCTTAAAGATAAAAGTCTGAATAATCATCAGTTGCAAAATTGAGTAATGTGTATTATTATGTACAGGATACAATGGGGTTGACATGTACACTAAGTACCCAAACCCCAAAAAAAAGATTAAAAAAATATATATTCATTGACACGTGGATGTTATACGTTATGTAATATTTGGGAACTTACTACCGCCCTGGGGAAGATGAACTTGTTTTTAGAAGTGATCTATACAATCTTATTGGAGTACCCATCTAAAATGGTTTATCATAAAAAAATTCATTAATTGTTCGTTCCCCATTAGTTTCTTTAGCAGTTGTTTTGCAAGTATTGTTTAGACTTTATCAAGTTAATAAAGCCGATATAACTCTTCGTGGTTTGGCTCGTTTATTGACTGTGGTGGTGCAAGCGCTACACCTATCTCAGTAACAGCCTTGCGACAGCGGTACAAAGCTACTAAGTTATGGTGTGAAGGGTGAAAGTGGTTAAGTATGGATGAGGGATAGCGGCTGTTGTTGGAATGACAGAGCCTCCTGTTCTATTTGGGTTGTTACCCCCATCCCTCTGACATCCGTCGATGCCAGTAGGCGGCAACACTTAACATCAGGTGATTCCATTAACCGTGGTATGTAATTCTCACAAAATTTTGGAAGATAATAAATTTCGAGAGGGCGTAAGTCATAACTCTTCTCCAACGCTCCACGCACTTACAGCAATCGGAGCAAGTGATAATGAAACGGGCGGCGGTGCAATAAACTGTGTCCAGCCGCGGCCAGTAAATATTACGTGTTTTATGATCGTACCGCAAATGATGCACTCGGTTTATAGTGTTTTGGTTATTCTATCAAATTTTCTAGATAGTTCAGCTTAGGACTTCAAAGATTTGCAGCGTATGGCGCTCATCCAATTTTTGTGTCAGTTTGTCGTATTAAAAATGCTATCATCATCAGCCGATATTAGTCCACTGTTGCGGATAGGCCACTCCCAAAAGCCAAAAGTACTCGATCTTCTATAGTTTAACGTTCGAAAAATGCTATACTTCGACGAATAGTAGATGAACAAATCGCAAAGAACTCCCATCCTTAAGAATGCTTTTATAGCATGGAAATAGCAAACGAGTCCAACTGATAGTCACGGGCACCCATAGACATCTTTAATCAACTCTACAGGATTGAGGCCCTATCTGAGTTCGGTCAACCCTGAGGACTGGAGATTCTATCACCTTCATCCTTATCATCTATGCTTGTAATAATTCGAATAATACTTTAAAAGAAAGATTCTGATCAATTTAATATTATACTCAGTTTTAAAATTCCCAACCATCTCTTACGTTCTCAATAACCTTGTTTTGTATCTAATTATCGTATCAAGATAGAAAGATGAATGATTTGAAATATTTGTGACATTATGAAATCGGTGGAGTTCGAAGAAAAAATTCATAATTATGACACTTTTACAGACAGTGACATATTGGGGTCAGGATGGTCCGTCATTCGCGGCATAATTCTGGAACTGTCATTTTTGACATCTTTAAGTAGGTAGCTGGTAGATCAAAACACGAAAGAGTGGGCGATTGAAAGATCATAGAAAAATATGAGTTGTTTTTTATATTAATCTTGATTGTTATTTATCTAAATAGAAGCAAGTCAATAGTTGCAATCACAATAATAATATGTTCATTACAAAATTCAATAACATGAATTGATAATTCATGTTATTGAATTTACTGTATTTGTATACAAAACTTCAACATTATACTAAACAAAACATATTTTAGGATACGTGAATCGTGATATTGTGCAGTTTCGCAGAAATATTTAAATGTCTTCATTTAATTTACATTCGAATGTAATAATCTCAATGGGTTCGTGATTTGTGAACGCTGGTGTCCCCTTGTAAACCCATTGCAGTCTATAAGACTCTTGAGGGCTATTGACTTGGCAGGAATAATCGTGTAGTGTCCGGCCTTTCGTAAGGCTAAATGTGTCATTTTTCAATAAAGCTACGCCCTTTGACGTATCGTCTGCATATTGCCAGAATCAAAGATAATGAAATAAACGTTTGCCAGAATGTTAGATGTTCATATGTTATTCGTCATTCAACAATTGTTTTTCCAATAATGGGAGCGATAAAGCAAATAAACAAAAATACCTAATGTTTTTTACATTCAACTTCCATTTTCTTAATGTCCCTACATTCTCCTTATATTCTCTGTGTCGTGGGTGCCATGTTCAACTTTGCGTAATTTGAGTATACAAACACTTAGAGCTAGAGTACAATCCTAATTTTATCAATTTGGTACTTGCCTGACCGGGCACCGAACCCGTTACTCTCAACGTGTCAGAAAGTATTAAATCATATCACTGCTCATACTGATGGGTAACGTAACAACGTTTACAACAACAACGGTAACAACGTTTTCAGAAATCCGCAACCGGAGTCTCCAGTGGGAAGCGCTGCGGCTAATCGTGCAGCTGCTGCCCGCAGCACACCGGGATACCCTCAACGCGCTGCTGTCCTTCCTGGCGCAGCTCGCAGCCCACGCGGAGGATGGCCGCCAGCCAGGGAACAAGATGGACGCGGCTAACCTCGCAACCATCTTCGCTCCCAACATCCTGCATCGGAATAAGCCCAATGAAGCGGCTAGGTTCGTGATCTACAAGATTATTTAGCTTGGAAGTAGCAAATAGACGTGGGGCCAATTCCTGTAATTATCACAACGTCTGTGATCCTAACCAGACAGTAGTTCTACATCAAGCTCTTCACTAAAGTGTCTGAAGTCTTAAACTCTGATCGTATTGGTGTGGGTTGAGTTGCTTCACTTCTCATATTGAAATGACTTCCCGCTTGACAATCCCGCTGTAAAGCAATTCTTAAATGTCGGATGGAGAGTTGCGGTTACCAGGTACACTTTCAGTGAGGCGATCATCTCAGTCCTCAGGAGTAGTAACCTATCTACGTTCGATCTCAGGGACTTCAGTCCTATTTGAGATTAGATGTGGATGTCACTGGGCTGCCGTAAACACTTAACATCACGCACGCTCGTTTGTTACTCTTCTCATATACAATAAAACTCAGAGCTTTATGGAGTTATTTGCTTTTCCAGTGCCGAGCAGTTATCAGAAAGAGCGGACGTGATCAACGTGGTCCGGCAGCTGGTGGAGCGGCACGCGGAGTTGTGGACGCTGCCGGCCGACCTGCTGCACGAAGCGTACATCCACCTCGCGCACAGCTCGCCTGCGCACCTCGACTCCTTGCTGCTGAGGAAAGCAGAGTGAGCATTGTTACAAGTAGTTAACAGTAGGCCCCTTAATGGTCGGACTCCGGAGCCACCACCGCCATACTTATTCTTGTTATTTAACAGCATCCTAGAGCTTAATGATTAGATTCCAGAGACACTATTGTCATAGTTCGGCCCTGTAAGTTATAGGAGGACAATATTTATTGCTGATTCGATCATGTTTGAAGGGTGTAGCAAGCGAGACCCAGGAGGCGAAATTTAATCCTCTAGGTAGCAACGCATTTGTGACATACCCTATGTCACTTCAGGGCTGTTTGGGATTGTTACAGATATCCACGGGCCACAGCGATCACTTATCATTAAGTGGATTACACGCTTATTTGCTACTTGCATTACATACAAAAATGCCTTGGTGGTTCTAATCTCCGAGTAATGCACTACCGTTCATATATCTTTGTGAACTATGCGAAACGTTACCACTCCCTTTAAACCAGAGCACAATAGCGCTACGATGTTGCTTTAAGGCAGAATAGGCGTGGCAGTGGTGGCTCCGTAGTGAAATCACAAATGGTTCTATCACAAATAGTTCAAATGGAATTTAGTTCGATTTATTCGACTAGCGTGTTATGCCAAAATTAGTTTAATACGCTAAATTTAATCTTACGTATGGAACACGCATGTTATTCTGCGACGTAATTGCGCGTGCGCAGAGGCGCGGCGGAAGTGGGTGCGGAGGCGGGCGCGGCGGCGGGCGCGCGGCGCGTGTGGTCACGCGAGCAATGCCTGCACGGCGCCGCCGCCACCGGCGGACCCAACAAGTAATTCACTTGTACTTATACTATGCACCATCTTTTTAATTGGTCACAATCCTTTATATGTCCCACTGTTGGGCACGCGTCTGTCCTAACAACTTTAGTAGACTTGGAGCATATTCCACCACGCTAATTCAATGCGGATTGGTGATGATTTTTTAAATTCCAAAAAACGATAGTGTAGTATACTGCTTTCGCCCAACTTCATGAAACAAAAATTGAAATACGTTACGTCAAGATATTATACTCCAAAAAGGTAAATATTGGTCAAGGATTCACGTTCTATAAAGCGTGGACGACGCGCATACCGTGTATTCTTGTATGTATTCATTATAATAGGAATTACCCCGAATATAAATATTACATACAAAAATTCCAGCTCGTTTCAACCCACACTACAGCAGCAGAAATAACGCATCAAACTATTCGTTTTCTCCGTTTCTGATTTCAGTGAGAAGACTTACTCCCGCAGCCGGCGGACGAGGGACGCGGCGTCCGACACTTCTTCGGGCTCGCTCTCCTCCGCCATGACCATAATTACCAGGTAACACAATAATTGCCGTTCCATCTGAACGTTGTATTAGACAGTGGGTAGTACTGGGCCAACAAAACAGTCAACTATGTCGGAGCCTAGACATTCAGAAATAATGTAGGCTTTTGTATTGTGGGTTTTAAGGGTTACAATAAAATAATCTCGTAATTATAAACACTTTTTTTTTATGTTTATGTTTGAAGAGTAGCAAAGGAACGTGCAGGCCACTTGATTTTATGTGGTCACTGCAGCCATGGAGACTCAAGTGTAACTTCTAACAAAACTTAAGGTCTACCCGAGGTCGTACGTAGATCACGTACGCAGCACTACTCCTGAGGACTAAGATGGTCGTATTTTTGTAAGTTATTTACAGTGCTGTCTCGCTGCTGGGCACGGGTCTCTAACAGAATGAGAAGGACTACGCTATAGTCTACCACACTGGCCAACTGTGGATTGGCAGATTTCATACAGTACTGAAAGATACTTCACAGAAGTCGCATAGATTTCTTAATGATGTTTTCTTTCACCGTTGAAACAGGTGATAATTAATTTCTAAGGTAAATCTATCACTTTGCAGCGGAGTACGCTCCAATTCTTCCCCAGTTGAGGGGGAAGATCTAGCAGTAAGCCATTAAAAGGTTGGCAACCAATGTGCACATAATTTAGAAAATTAAGTTCCGAGCAGATGTCAAACGCCGGATCTAAATATTGCTACGGTTATCATTGGTTCATAATACTGGGATAAATAATAACGTTTCATTAAATATTTGTGGCAGGGTGAGGAATAGCGAAGAATGCGGCAGCAGCGGGGTGGTGTGCTCGCCGCAAGCCAGGACGGACTCCGCGCCGGACTCCAACGACTCCGCCAGTGACTACAATGAAGTATGTACTCAATGTTTTCCAGCAGTACCGACTCACCTACATTTCCATTCATTTATTTGCATATTAAATGTTGTATAATTGGTGATGTTAACAGCATATTAAAGTCTATATATTTAACCAGTGTTGGCATGCATGTAATGGTCAAATTGACGTTTGATTATCATTGAGGTAAAAACAAAATTACAATATTTAGTCAAATGACTGTCATAATAACATCACATCAACTTTCTTTAGCGGCTGGCGTGTATCTGTCGCGTCGCCCCTGAGATAGTGGCTGTTTGATAGATAGTAACAGGCACCCTTTGGATTGTCCAATGCACGTCTTTGTACCTACCTATGATCATGTCAACAGGCCTTGTTCTACCTACGAACCCACATAGGTGTTAAGGAACACATACACTCATTGTCGTCTTTAAACTATAGTTCCATTACATACCAAAACCATTTGTCCAGTTACGGCCAAAAATAAGGTAATTTAAAAAAAAATGTGCTACTTAATATCCAGACGTCATATGCAAGAATTTGAGGTATCAAAAAAAGACCTAATAAAGAATATCTAAATATAATTCGTATTTTACTGATTACGAAAATTTTAAAATGTCGAAATCGGCTAGATGTTGGTTAACGGCATTTTAGTTTAAGGACGGCGTACAGTTTGAATACGATGAGTCCGTCCCGCAGGCGGGCGGGTCGGAGGACGAGTGCGTGATCACGGCGTCGCTGCACATCCCGGCGCTGGCGCGCGCGCGGCGGCGCTCCACGTCCGGCTCGTCGTCGTCCGCCAAGCGCGACTCCGCGGTGGGCTCGTCGCCCGCGTCACCGCCCGCGTCGTCACCCGCGTCGCCGTCCTCCGCGTCGGCCGCGTCGTCGCCGCCCGCGTCGCCGCCGCCGCGCGCGCCCCCCGTGCGCCACGCGGACATCGACAGGCTCGTCGGCTTCGGAAGGTACGCTCCTATACATCGTCGGTAATCGTCTCGTCTTATCTATTGACTTTAATATTGGCTTCTTGTTTTTATACCAGTTAAGCTAACGGGTCACGGAAAGAGTGTTTTCTATTCAAACAATCAAGTTAAGTCAGTAAAATATTTGTATTCACTTCAATGTAATAAATGATTTACTATAATGTCAATAATGTGACTTATGATAAATAAAAAAGTAAATTTTAAGTATCCGACGTTATTTAAACACAATATGTACAAGTCGGCCTGCCTCAAGGTCACCGCACATAAAGGAACCCAGAACTCAGTTTATTTAGAATGTAGTTATTGTGCCGTCTCGTATAAAATGTTTTATTTTAAGAAATATAGATACAGACAACCCGTACAACCGACCTTTTGATATAGACAAACATCTAAAAATAATTACATAGTAGAGAAAAAAAACATTTTAAGAGCAGATAGAGCCACCAGAGAAGTACCACCGCCGCCCTCATAGTCCGCCGTGAAGCACTTTTTGTGTTTCGGTTCGAGAGGCGCGGTTGCGGGCACACTTAAGAGTGAGGAGACCATCTTAGTCCTCTGG
>DWKL01004558.1:0-10503 GCA_018249415.1 Phareas burnsi
TCTAAGGTCATATGCAGATGCGTCACTGTTCCTGAGGACTAATCCAGCCGCCTCGCTATAAGTGTACCTTAAAACCACACCTCTCCCAGCGAAATACTGTAATTTTTTCACGGCGGATGATGATGACGGCGATGGAACTTCCCCGGTCGAACTATAGTTCTACCATCTATCCTGTATGCGCCAGATGGGGAAACTATTCAAACAAATTAACGGATGAAGGTAGATGTTGGGGCGAGTTGCATAGGGAGTAATATAAATCGAAAAATATTTCCTGTTTTCGAATAACTATCTAAAAACCGCTCGCAGCATATTTTCGCAGGGAACATTTTCATTTGTAACGGCTACTCATAATGAGAAGTGATAGCCTAGTGGTTAAGATTCCGGCCTCTCACACCGAGTGTCCGGGGTTCGAACCCGCATGCAACTCAGATTTGTCGAAGATATGTGCGTATTAGAAATTAATTATACCTTGCTTTAACGGTGAAGAAAACATATCTGGAAACATCGTAGGAAAATATATCTGGGAGCGTTGTAAAGTTCTCGCAGGCGTGTACAATCTACCAAACCACACTTGGCCAGCGTGATGGACTATGGTTTAACCCATCTTATTCTGGAAACCCGTGCCCATCACAAGGACATTAATGGGTTGATGATAATGATGACTCTCGATACACTAATTTAATAGTTCATGCGAGCAGGGACTTCTTCCGCCATCATAATCGAGCGTATAGGCCATCTTATGCATAGTGATCACTGCAGCCCACGGCCATCCACATCTAACATTAAATAATCCATCTGAGATTGTACATTAAACCGTTCCTGCTCTTGAGGACAAAGTTGGTAGGCAACCATCTTGTAAGCGTACCCACGCCACAACCACAACCACGTTTCTCTAACCGGAACTTAACAGTTGTTTAACGATGGATTATTATGACGGCAGTGGTATCACCCCAGTCGAACTAAAGTTCTACTACCTATCAAACTTATCACTATTAATAAACGTTACAATCTATGCTTTATACACTAATACCCGCTCTATAATACAATTTGTTATAGCAACCATAGACATAGAGATGAGAGGTATTAGAACTATAGTTCATTCGGAAAAGTACAGTTTTTGTTTCGGTTGGAGAGGTGCGGTTTCAGGGCACACTTACAGCGAGACGACCATCTTCGTCCTTAGGTATAGTAACACATCTATGTACGGCCTCAGACAGAACTTCAGTTTTGTTCGAGGTTAAATGTACGTGTCCATGGACTGCAGTGATCACTTAACATCAGATGCTCTGAACGCTCGTTTGCTACTCTTCAAACATAAAAAAACGTATACACAAACCCAGATCTAGTACAGAAATCTAAATTTATCATTTATATGTCTGCCTTGCGTCGAACCCGGAACTCTCCGCATGTCAAACCGTGATGCGCCGCGCTAGCCGTTGTGTTTATATTTTAGCCGTATTACATTTGGCCGTCAATATTCTAATACAGATCAACAAATTCACACAGACAAAATAAATTTATTGATGACTGGATATGGAGAGAGAAAATGAAGTTGTCAGATTGTACGTAATTATCTCCATAAAGCAAGATGTAATCGTAATTATGATACAATTATAATTACAGTATTGCACGTAATCATCTGGGCGATTAATCTCAATTTCCCAAGTGACATTTATATCTAGACTAATTGCATGACCAAGAACATTGTTGAATATAGCGTGATTTTATTGCAGTTAAATATTATCCGCAGTGGGCCAGCGTGGTGGGTTCCGCCCAGTAGATTTAAAGGCGATACAACTTTCGTGGGTAGCCTGAGGACTTAGAACGCCTCGTATTATCTCTGCGTTATCACATTTTTTGAACCAAAAACAGGAGTTTGGTACCACTGTTAAAACTCAGAAATAAGTTGATTTTCTTTATGCATAAAAGTAGTAGAGGAAAATACATTAACAGAGAAATCAATCAATTACTTTAATTAATTTTAGCAATGTCATTAAAATCTGACTTCATTTTCATTATCAAAGATCGTGACAAATTTTGTTTTTTCGGAAGAATTAATATTTCCCTGTTGTCAGTTTTAATATTATGACCATTTTTAAATGAATATTGTTATTCATTTACTTATTTCAAACTTTATATTACCTTAGGAAGTGGAACAGTGGTAACCTAATCCAGCCAATGCCAATGGCAATGCGCAATGGAATTTTATTATCTAACGGGAATTCACGATAAGCAGTGATAGCCCAGTGGTTAACATTCTAGCCTTCGCACGAATTTCGCCTCTGATTTTACGAAGTTATGTCATCAACAACCCATTGATGTCCCACTGCTGGGCACAGGTCTCCTCTCAGAATGAGAAGGGTTAGGCCATACTTCACCACGCTGGCCAAGTGCGGATTGGTAGGCTTCACACACCTTCGAGAACTTTGCAAAGAACTCAGATGTGTAGGTTCCTCACGATGTTTTCCTTCACCATTAAAGCAAGTGATAATTAATCTCTAATACGCACATAACTTGAGAGGCCAGAATCTTAACCACTAGGCTATCACTGCTCGGCTGCTGCTGCTGCACGAAGTTATTTGCATATTAGAAATTAATTATCACTTGCTTTAACGGTGAAGGAAAACATTGTGAAGAAACCTGAATACCTGAGAGTTTTCTTTAAAGCTCTTGATGGTGTGTGAAGACTACTAATCCGCATTTGGGCGGCGTGGAGGACTATATGCTGACCCTTCTCTTTCTATGAAGAGACCCCTTGCCCAGCAGTGGAACATAAATGGGATGATAATGATGATAAAGATTTTGACTCGCGAAAAGAGTTTTTATTGACGATATTTCGACCCAGTTGCATGGATCGTGGTCACGGCAAATCTCACGGTTATCGTGAGTACCCGTTGCATAATAAACTGTGTTAATCCCGCGATGGTATTATTTAAAAATAATACTAATTATATATACACTTTCGTAGTTACTGAGCTAAGGCATCATCGCCACATTTTTTTTAGGCGTGCAGGCCACCTGATGTTAAGTGGTCACTGAAGCCCATGGATACCCACATGTAACCTCAAACAAAACTAGAATCCTATCTGGAGTCGTACATAGAGACGTCAGTACTCCTGAGGACTAAGATGGTTGCCTCGATGTAAGTGTCCCCAGAAACCGTACCTCCCCAACCGAAACAAAAACTGCTTCACGACGCATTACGAGGACGATGATACTTCCTCGGACGAATTGGTAACCTTTCAACCTTGGTAACCTTTCAAAATGTCCTTTGAAAGGTAGAATTATAGTTCTACCTGTCAAAGGACATTTTGAAAGGTTACTAATTTCAGCGAGAAAATTTAAGAAGTGCCTATATTTGAAGGGGATTAGGGGAACCACTTTTTTGTTCGTTTTGTTGATGAAGTGAACCACTTTTTTGTTCGTTTTGTTACCTTAAATACCCTAATCACTTCTTTAACATTAACATATCCAACAACTTAAGTAGAGTCATGAAACCGCTCTAGAACGTGCATGGTCTCCTAATAGGGGATTTACATCGATTTTAATAATAAAGCTATTATTGCATGCTAACTGTAGATTCCCTTGTGGCGCCCGATATGGCAGCCATGTGACCCAGAATTCAAATCCAATGTAAAGCTAATGTTTATGGAGATATCGGTTCTTGTTGTCGCATAAATCCTATCAAGTTTATCTCTACGATTGATTAGGAGAATCTTTATAAAGATGCACTTTAACCTAGTTTTAAATATCTACCCTACCAGACTTACGATGCTTTGACCTAGTTTTAAGTATCTACCCTACCAGACTTACGATGCTTTGACCTAGTTTTAAGTATCTACCCTACCAGAATTACTATGCTTTGACCTAGTTTTAAGTATCTACCCTACCAGACTTACTATGCTTTGAGCTACTTTTAAATATCTACCCTACCAGACTTCTATACTTTGACCTAGTTTTAAAGTATCTACACTGCCACGCCCTTTCTAACTGCTTTTATAAGGCAGATATAAGTTGCCATTGGCCAAGTGCAGATTGGTGCACTTCACTCACTTTCGAGAACTTTACAAAGAACTGTAAGATGTGTAAATTTCGCGATGTTTTCCTTCACCATTAAATCAAATGGTATTTAATATTTAATACGCACATAACTTCGAACTGTCAGAGGTGCGTGCGAGATTCGAATCCCGGACTCTGAGCGTGAGAGACCGGAATATTAACACTTGGCTATCACTGCTATTTTATTAATACTTAGCCCAAATGAGATTGGAATATTACTTGAGGTCGGACATAAATGCTTTGTTACCCCCGAGGACAACGATGTGAGGGCCAAGAGTGGAATACAAGGCGTTTTGACTTGTATTCCACTCTTGGCGTTTCCAGAAAGGCGTCCACGTCTGGAAAAAAGGAGTACAAGTAACTTCCCGACAAGGGGGACTGGTAACTTGAATAATACAGTGGGAAACCGTTGGGTTCAGAAGTTGCCGATTAGAGGAGGTCTATCTCCAGCAGTGGACCATCTCAGTTCTCAGGATTAGGAACGCTTCTACGTACGACAGATAGGACTTCAGTCCTCTTTGAGGAAATACAATACAACTTTCACTCTAAACAGGTAAAGTCGAGCTGGAGTTAAATTTAGCAACTAATTTAGTTTAATTATTTCTTATTAATTCCTAGAAATCGTAATGTCAGTTTTGAGTCATATTATTCGACAGCCTATCTGTTTTCTAAGAAAATCGTTTTTCGACATACTAGTTCGCTCGCGCGGCTCCGCGTACTTTCAGGTAATATTTGGGAGCACGGCTTGTGTATCTTTGTGATAGCCCATATGGCGCATAGGTCACCGGAGCTCCGGTTTTGATTCCCGGTCAGCCAGGCATTTAAATGATAAATTCTGTTCTAGGTCTGGGTGTTTATGTTCCCATCTTTCTATGTATCCATGGCACCCACAACTCAGGGAATTCTAGTGTAGGGTCTATGAATGTAGAAAACGTAATTTTTGTGAAAAGTTCCGTACAATTCAGTTAAGCAATTTCCAAGATAAGATAAGATCTTCCCGTACGAACATCTTATGTGATAGCTTTTTGCAAAACAAATAGTAGAATATGCATTGATAAAGCCGGTTTATTTAATTACAAACGGATAAGTTAATTTGACTTTTTTTTTTCAAAGACAAAAGTTGTTTTTTTCTTTTATTCTTCGTGTATCCATATATGTATGACTAATTCTAAACCTATAGTTCTTACTTAGATTTAAATCTAGAACATATTAAATTGCATCTGTAGGTTCAGTTATAATATCTATCACTTTTGTTAGAATAGCCGGTAAATGCACGTCGGAGCAGAAAAGCGCCTAGCTCCCACTCAATCTATTTATCATCCTGTTCTTGATCGAAAATAATTTAATACCGGAACCGTGAGATAAATGAAGTCGTGGATTATTGTTATTAATGTATCACTACTGTTATAAATCCTATCTCGAATATTGATTGTAAATATACTTCTCAATCTTAAGTTTCGCTTGACGAAAGTGTATGTGATCTTTATGAATAAGAGAAAAAGGTTGTACATTGATATAGTTTAGCGGAACTGTCAGATGAGGAAAGGTTTGGTGATGACAACGGTTTCAAGTAAGATATAAACGAAAGATTTCACGATTTTTTATTATTATTTCATGGTACTACTCCAGAAACTGTTAGGAGTGTAGTCATTATCACTTAAACTGCAGTTGAACTTGATGAATCACTTTATTTTGAACATTTTTTGAGAGCGTATTTTAGTAGTTCTTTAAGAAATATTGCACGCCGACTTTGCACGGACCAATATGAACATAAATTGTCATCTTTTCCATCGTCAAAACTTTAGTTACGCGGATATTTTAAATAATCTCTTGGGTATTACGTAGTACGTTTATAAATTGACAGGATTAATGCCTGCAATAATATTAATAAGATGCATATTTCTTATGTCAAGGTAATACGCGGCAAGATATTTACAAAGAAATATCTTAATTAAAAACTTGAATGTCGCCGTTTTATTTATACCAAATAATTTTATATCAAATAATCCAAATGAAATAATAAGAATATTACGAATTGTACAATTTAAAGAATGGTATCAAAATGTAACAGAAGTAAACAGTTTAACTTCAAGACTTATTTACAATGAGAAATTTATTTGTAAAACTTTGTATAATTAATAAAGAATCCCTAGATTTGTGTTGCTATATATAGATGTAGCATGTAGGATAATATATGCAAAAATAGTACATAAAAAGTAAGAGTTGCGCAAGTTAAAAATTCCGTAAAATAATTTTACGTAACTCACAGAGAGAAATATAAAAGCATTACATAAATCCTACAACTGAGAAGGAGGTCTAATACAACATTTTGTATATTGCCTTGATATTTAATTACAGAACTATACACAGAAAATAGAAATTATCTAATCCTACCATGCAACGGTCAAACGTTCGCTGTGTTCACGCCTTTACGCCGATCGTTAGAGGAAGTGTTCGAACATGCACCAAGGCTGACCGGCCTCTCACCGGCGCACCCACTAAATGTGCGGTAGGCGTTTTTTGCTTATCTTTATTCAATAAGCCATTAGTTTTCCATAAAAACTGATCATTCTCCTCTATACATTCTTAACCTATATGAGCTGTGCTAAGTATGCTTTTTCCTACGTAATGGGGTTCCAGCTAAGAGCTTTTTTGATGAAGGGAATTCCTTTGCAATGTAAAGATCGCTTTCGATGAAATTATATTTTTAAGCGCGTAGATAGTTTTTTAATTTAAGTGGATTTATATCATTTGCGTTGGTTTAATTTATTTTGAAATAAAAAAAATATATATACATTCAAAAGTTTTAAACAAATTTTTCAATTTCTTTTTAAATTGTAATCCGTCGTCTTGCAGTAGTTTGTCTGATTAGCGTTTTGAAGATGACAGAACTATAAATCGTCCGAGAAAGTACCAGCGCCGAGCTCATAATTCGTTGTGAAGCAGTTTTTCTATTTCGGTAGGAGAGGTGCAGTTGCCGGGCACACTTACAGTGAGACGACCATTTTATTCTCAGGAGTAGTGACGCATATACGTACCTCAGATATAACTATAATTTTGTTTGAGGTTAGATATAGGTGTTCATGTGTTGCAGTGACCACTTAATAGGTGACCTGGAGGTTCCTTTGCTACTCTTAAAACATAAAATAAATAAAATGAATGAATAGTGTTGTTGTGACATCGTCCAGTGCACACTCCAGTTACTAGTTATAAAGTCAGATGTAAAACGTGTTTGCCGTTATGAAAATACGGTTCCCGAGACTTTGATAACAACTTATTCACCTTCATTAGGTAACGAGAAATACAGATCACTCCACAATGATGGAGTTGTTGCTTGAACCTAGAGTTAGTATTTACTGGAAGGGAAATTGTGTCAACGTTTGAAGGCGCATCTTTAGTTGCTGTTATTACTGTCATTATTGGAATGGGGTCGTTCCGATACTGAGAAACGGATGTAATTTCACAGTACTTCCAAATGTAATGAGGGGGTTTCGTAGGGAACGTTTGTGGGACATGTTTTTATAGACTATACAAATCTTAAACAGTTTTGTTTGTAAAACTATTTTGTTTGTTTGCGTAGGCGATAAAACTATAGTTCATTTGGGGAGGTGCCACTACCGCCTTTACAATCCCCCGTGAAGTGTGTTTCGGAGAGATGTGGTTGCCGCGTACTTTTACAGATAGGCGACCATCTTAGTCCTCAGGAGTAGTAACGTATCTACGTAGGGCTCAGGTAAGGCTTCAATCTTGTTTGAAGTTAAATGTGTCCATAGACTGTGGTGACCACTTAATATTAGGCAGTCTATACGATTATTTGCTACTCTTCTCACATAAAAAACAAAGACTCGAAAGTTAAAAAGATGAACAAAGAATATTTATAGTGCATATACTCAAATTTAGTTATCTCCTGTAGGGCTAAGCGTGGTATATATTTCTTTGTCCAGGTAAGTACATTCACTTACATCTCGACTAAACTATTTGTCGATGCGGGATGACGCATTGCTTTTGACTTGTACATGTTCGCTCGCAAAACATCGTTTATTGAGGCTTTGAGGGTATGCAAATTCAAAATTTGTTACTGTCAGCATCACGCTGCAGATATGTTTACTCCACTCGAGAGTAATTTTATAGTTTGGCTTATTTTCTATGATTATGTGCAACTTGGCACCCTACCTTTTTTTATTTGATTGACACAATTTGAGCTTAAGTTGTGTATTTTTCTTCTCAATCGGTACGCTCTTAGTAGTCGTATTTTTGGTCTTTGTGGCACGCTTTGAAAAGATGCGAATCTTTTCATTATATGGTTCATGTTGATTATAATTCCAATCCATTTTATCAGTAAATGCATTTTTTATAAACAGCATTATTAAATAAAATTATATAACAAGACGATATAATATTTAATGCTAATATGTTCTCACTCTGTAATTTGAACCCTTTCGTCAGTTCGTTCTTTCTTAATTCTCAGTAATGTAATCCAACACTGGTTCAAGTTAAGCAGGCGTTAAAAAACTAGTTCGAGCTAACCACAAGACGTTGCTACAAAACGAAATTTCCCCATTGACATCGCTTGCATTTAATGTACGTCTCCTTCATTTATCCTCATTTCTATTGATATGTAAAACCGCAGGAACTGGGCCGTTCCGCTGTTTCATTTAGCTCAGCTAACGGTTTTATAGGTTGTAGGTTGCTAGCGGTCTGACCACCGCTGATGGGTATACGATTGGCGATGAACGATTATTAGTATTTCTTGAGGTCGAAATTGAAGCAATTGGTAAGATATTTAAATCGGGAATCCGCCCATTTACAAACTGCTAAGTATCATTTAATTTTGTTATTGAGTAATTGTACTAAATTTATCAATAACTAAAGAAAAAGAAATAAGTAAAAAATAAGAACTACTAAATTTAAATTTAAAATTTAAAAATATGGCAGATACATGTACACACACACACACGCGCACACACACACACATATGTACGTATATATATATGTCTGTGTGTGTGTGTGCGTGTATATATATTTAATAATTAAGTAAGGTTTATAGTCTGTGTCCGATTATTTCATATATTTCACTGCAGATGACCAGTTGTAATTTTTCTTCTAAACATTTTTGGAAATGATAAAATTTTTCAAGAGCGATTCGCATCGGAAAAATTTAAACGTATTTCTCCTGCTTCTACAGTTACGTACCCACTTTATTTTCAAGCACATATCATATAAGTTTAATGATAAATAATATTATTAAAACCTGATAATAGATGGGTTGCGTTGCTGGGCACACTTACAGCGAGGCCACCACCTCAGTCCTTAAGAGTAGTGACGAATCTATGTACGACTTCAGACAGATCTTCAGTTTTGTTTGGAGTTAAATGTAGGTGTCCATGGGCTGCAGCGACCACTTGACATCAGTTGTTTTCTACTCTTCGAACATAAAACAAATACTAAGAAAGTACATTACTCGTCATTTGTTGACGGTCGAGCAACACCTTACGTGGTTTCTGGTACACTTGTTACACACATGGCAGTGTTAATTAGATGGACTCGATCGCAATATGTGACTTCAGCATCCCTGTGACTTAGATTCATCTCACAAAAAGCAGTTTATACCTTTTTGCTGTTTCACACTTTCCTTGAGAAGTTATGTAGATGACTTTATTGTTTTTATACGTTTGGAATAATGACATTTTTGCTCAAGGTTGCATTACGTTTATGGAATCCATGACTAGAGTTTTTTTTAAATTTGTAACTCAATTACTAAATGTTTTTCTTTTAAATCATCGAGACTTTAAACTGTTTCTTTATGTCAGAAAAGTAGCAAACGAACGTGCACGCACATTGATGTTAAATGATCACTGCAGCCCATGAAGCCACATCTAACCTCAAACAGGACTGATGTGCTATCTGTGGTTGTCAGTAAGTGCGTCACTACTCTTGAGGACTAAGGTTCGCCTCACTGTAAGTGTGCCCGCTAACCGCACATCCGCAACCGAAACAAGACTTGCTTCACGGCCTATTTTGAGAGCGGCAGAGGTACATCTCCGGACGAACCGTTCTCCTACCTATAAACCACCTGGATCTGTAATGATGGTAAATTTTGTTATCTCAATATATTGCTCAAGTTTTGACCCTTTACCTGATCGTTACGTAAGATAGGCGTCGGCGGATTGACATGTAACTATTTCATTTTTAAGTGTTTCTCAAGTACATTGAAGAAGTAATGGTGTTGGTGGTGGCAACATTACATAAGTATGTGATTTGTTATTTTTATTTACAACCAAGTGTTACTCTTAAATTAAAACAATGTTTTTATACGACGTAATGCTTTTAACACACGTGAAACCAACTATACTATATTGAAATACAATACAAACATTCTTTTTTGTACCCCAAATGACATATATACGAAGGACATACATACATTTAATGGACAACAGGCGGCCT
>DWKL01004559.1:0-10502 GCA_018249415.1 Phareas burnsi
AGACATAAGCTTCCGCATTTAAATAATGTTTTCAAAAAGTACTCAAATAACAACAACATGTACGAATGTAGAGATGTCAATGTCTATCAATTGCTTGCTGGGTATCGTGGGCTAGATGTCTCGAAAGTGTTTGAATTTCAGCTCGTTAATCAGAGCATGAGCCACTTGGCTAGTGACAAAGCCGATAGACGAAGTTTGGGCAGCCTCCTGTCGTCCGATGTGGATATACGTGCCAGTATAAAAGCTTTATCGCACAAGTCTATTGACATGCCCGATTTCGCGAACGAAAAGCTTATGAAGAGATATGGATACATGGCGAAGTTAAATCATGTTTATTATTTAAAGCAATATCGCCCGTGCAACGCTAGTCAAGCGTTCGTGTCTCAGCAATACCAGACGTACAATCGTCTTCAGGAGAAAAGCATAAAGAGCGCGTGTTGTGAGGCTCATGCTTTAGCTTTGCAGAATTGGTCTGATCCGGCAATGGCAGCGTGCGCTGTGTCTTTTGTTGCAATGATCGGATGCAACCCTACGAGATGCCGGGTCCATATGTCCGCTGTGCGAATGATCAAACATCATCTCATGTACCACCAGGACATGAGCGAAGACAAGGCTAATAAAGTGCTAAATGAATACATGGCGAAGCTTATTCAAAGCAACGACGAGGCCGCGAGGAGTATCTTGGGGTACTTAGAAGAAATAACGTTGAATAAACTGAAGGAAATACAAGAAAAGGATGGAAAATTCGATATGTCAGTGGTTCTGTACGAGTCTCAGACTATGGTTAAGTTTGCAGTGTTGCATAATCTGCCTCTCCCTGAAATGCAACTGAGACAATTTGTCCGCGACAATTCGTGGTTTAACTTTTTGCTCTTCGGCGATGTTTTCCGGTACCCATTAGCCCAAATGCTCCAACTGTCACAAGAGTTCGAGAAGAAATCTTACGCCGAACACTTGAAGTATATAATGCTACACAGAAACTGCGAAGATGACAAAGACAGCAAATCGAGTTCGAGCAATGGACAAAGAAGATTGAGAAGAATGAGTTCCGTTGATTCCGTAAGTACTTTCACTTATAGTCGTGGTATAGTTCAAACTATTACAGATAGAAACTACAAAAATGAGTTAGAAGTTATACTTTGTATAAAAAACCTAAATAGAAGGGAAGGAAGATTTTTTATAACATGTACCCATTATTATCTTGCATAGTGTTATATTTACGTTAATTGTTACTGACGCTATAAACACACACAATTTTGATCTCAACAAAAATATAATTACAAATAGTAAGTAATAATTGCATATATTAACTTGAAACATACGAAGCACACTAAGGATTTCTTTAGGCAACTATTCAAGTGTGCACGCGTATGTCAGATGCCCAGTGTCAGCTTTTTAATAGATTTAGCTTTGAAATGCATAATAATATTGTAACTTAAATCTAACGATTTTAAGTTACGACTACCCTCTTTATTACAATTATTGGTATTGTAATTAAGATTATTTATCGACCTATCTACAGGGTTCACTCTAAACCTACGTTCGTATCTATCGTAGTATCGATGCTAGGTATTGCTCGATTGGTTTGGGGTATCTCAATAGGTTGTCGAATATCACCTATCTTGGTAACATTGTTGTGGCGTCGCATCTCCACCATGATATCATGTCAGGTCAAACGGATTTGAAAATATCGGAACGATATTTTATGCTCCAGACGCCTTCACACAGTTCGGCGAGCGAGGTCCCCGCAGGGCAGTACATGGGTCGCGACTTATGGGACGTGGCGGCCGCGTGCCATGGACCCGAAGACCCGCCCGCTGCTCTGCTGCGAGCCGCCTACCATTACAGGGAACCGTTGTTGGTGTTAATTGCCACTTGTTATGAGGTGAGGTGCTATTTTTACCTAATTGACCCTTACTAACCTAATTGACCTAAAGTTTCCCTCCCCCGCCCGAGCCTTTAAAAGCGATTCTCCTCGTATATAACCCCGTGTATGCGTTTTCAACTTTTACCCAAGAGCCCTAGATATTTTAAGTGATTATCTCTCCCTATAAAATATTTTATCTATGCGTGAAAAATCCGTCCAAATCTATTCAATCGTTTTAATGAAAAAATGCTTTTCATGTTTTAATACCGTGTAAACGATCATAAAAATGCGCTTACAAAATGGCAGTTCTACTGAAATCAGTTATAAAAATTGAAGTTTTTATTTACATATGTGCATAAATTTTGTATATTAACTTTTGTATGAACAAATTCAATGTTTTAAGATTGTTTTAGCCAAATGCGTTGGATGTTTTGTGGGGGCATTGGATCCTGTCGTCTTTAGAGAAGAACAATGAAGGTCGAGGGATTTCAAAGTCGGAAATTGCTCAACTAGTTCCCTCGCAGCCGTTTCAGTATGTCGCGGAAATTTGTCTCCAAGAAGGCTACGTGACTACTCTTCACGAATCTATGCTTATTTTTATGCCGGTGAGATATTTTCAACCATGTACTTTCATATTCTAAATTTTAATTCCATGTTTGACACTCAAATTGACTTCCAAGAATTTTATTTTGTTACGTTACATTTCGTAACCTAGATGCTATTATGTAACCCTTTGGATTCGGTTTACTGAACTATACAAAATTGATCAAAACTAGATTTTTTATAAAGATAGGTAGGAAAGTTAAATAATATTGGACGTGTCATGATAAAACAAATGCTAAATTTTTCTTGTCTACTACTATTGTCTATGACTTGGATATATTTACTCTATTGATATTAGTTACACAAGAAACATTTTATACATTTTGTAATTAGTAATATATGTTACATACAGAGGAAAATAAATTTGAAATTTTATTTTTTATAAAATCAATAATAAATACTTCTTTTTTATTTATCAGTATTAATAACATTATTTTAGGAGAATCCTTTGACGCACCTCACATCGTTTCTGTACCGATGCATACGTTTACGAGTATTCGACACGGAAACCAACAAGTTCCTGGTGGGCTTCCTGCAAATATGTCAGCGTAAATACAGCGTGGACTCGAACAACTTCAACTGTCAAATCTCAAGGGAAACGCTCCAGAAGATCGCCGTTTCTCTCGTGAAGATAGCTCTTTGCCACTGCTTCGACAGTGCGTTCCATCAAAGGGAGTTTTTGAAATGCTTAGCAGAGGCTCAGTTTGAAAAAAGCTTAACAGGTCGATATTATAATAATATAATAATAAATACGTAATACAAATTTTGTTTCGTCAATTGAATAGTTTTCTAATTATTTGTGTTTACTTCTCAGTGCCCTCTCCAAATTTTTCGACACTCTACGAGATTTTCCAAATATCAATGGAAACGTCCTTGGTAGTTAACATATCGAAGATGTTACAAGACGATGCGGGTGCTTATCTATCACAATGTGTCGAAATGTACACGGCGAGCCAAAATTACGAGGTCGCTCTTAAAATCGCCAAACTAGCCGGTCTACCGGTGAATGACATTTTGATCGCGGAATGGACATATAAGCACGCGATACTGATGGCTAGAGAAGATGTGATTATTGGAGACAAAGACTTGACCCTGTTCATAGCTGAATGTAGCGAGGCTTTCAAAAGAGCTGGCGTGCACTTCAACGAGGCCATCGGTTTCCTCGTTAATCACGTCGATTATATATCGAGCACGGTGCAAAAGTTCTACTCGTATAGAATAATAATGAGCTGGTTTGAAGAAAGCCACGAGTACGGGCAAAGGAGGGAAAAGATAGAGCATTCCATGTGGGATGCATATTTCCAGAGCGAAAATCGGGATAATATATTTCTGAACAATTATCCCAGCACTTTACATTTTATACTCAATGGGCAGAAGGATCCGAATTTGTCGAAAAAGATGGAGCTAGTAAATGATTTAGCTTGGAGAGTGAAGGATCCATTTTTATCGAAGAAAATGGCGCAAGTGAACGTAGAAAAATCGTTTTCTTCACTACTCCACGAGATCGAGGTGGAATCTGATGTCGGAAATATTGAGAACATTGTGTCGTTGGAGGATCCAGAGTCGATTGACATTTGGACAAAGATCATTCATCAGCTGCTCGAGCTGAAGCTGCTGGTGGAAGCGTTCCGTCTCTCTGCACTCTTCAGTACTCCAGAGGAGTATCGGTACAGGACGCCGGCTTGTCCAGTGCAGATAATGCGGACGTGCCTCAAGTTAGCAGAAGGGACGTGCTCGCCATATGAATTGCCGCAGGAACTGCGTTTGGTCATCACGTCTTCCACTTTGCAAAATAAATTGACAGGTCTGTATTCAATATTAACTTTATTTACTGAGATAATTTTGTAAACTTAGAAATATTATCGTCTGTCTGTCGTCTGTAGTTTGATCGGGGTATTTAAATAAACCTAGTCTGGGGTTTTTGACTGAATATAAAAAGGTTGTAGTGATCTTATTATGAATCGTTTTCTATAGTTAATTTTTATTAGTAAGGGCAAAATCATTGGGTAGTCTTAACCTACTTCCATAGATATTAACAAAGGCATTATTGATGACAACGTCGAAAATTACCTTTTTTGTATTTCTCGATTATTCTTTCTAAAGTGGTCTTATGTTGAGCATCGACGCTTGTATGGTGCAATAGTTACACTTGTTCCGATTTACTACCACTCTTCGCGGGTAATTTTGAATATTTTTTTATTCCCACATTCCAGTGTCTGAGGCATCAGATGCCAGTTTTGAGGAGTTGGTGGTGATCCAAGAGCGACAAGACAGCGACAGCGTGCCACATCTAGCTGCTCGGGAGGAAGCCGACCGGCTCACTGCTTTGGATGCGTTGGCTGTGCGAAGCGGCCTCTCTGTCGCTAAGCAGGTATTTGGTTATTGTGTTATTGCTGCTGAAATTCTCTGCGCTGCTCAACTTTTATTTTTTTTTAACAGAATTTGCTGTTTGGGAGTCGGAAACATTGTTTAAAAAAATCAAATTATATCCATATTCATCCTTTTTTTTATCTTAGAAGAGTAGCAAAACGAGCGTGTAGGCCACCTGATGTTAAGTGTTCATTGCAGCCCATGGACACCAACATTTAACCTCAAACAAAACTGAAGTTGTGCCTGAGGTCGTACATAGATGTGTCACTACTCCTGAGGACTAAGATGGTCGCCTCAATGTAAGTGTATCCGGCAACCGCACCTCTCCAACCGAAAAACAACCTGCTTCACGGCGGATTATGGGGGCGGCGGTGGTACTTCCCCGGACGAACTATATTTCTACCACCTAATAAATCATCTCATCATCTCATTTACTATTAATGAATCTTTTACCTTAATAAATGAATCTATTACATTTGATTAAATAGATGATAAGAAAAAAATGCTTATTTATAATAGTTACTATTTTCTGCATCCCAGGTAGCTAGTTACTATCGGATCGCCCTACAGATCGGTTGGGACTACACTTCAGTGCTCAAGTATCAATATCGTTACTTGGACTTCATAAATTTAGTGAGCGGACGAGCTCGGATGTCACTGGCGAACCTTGTGTTTAGGACTTTCAACATTCCATCGAAACAGGTATTTGTACATTTTTTATTTTGTGATATATTTAAAAAAAACTGGTTCTTAGAAGTTTTTTTGTTAATATTGGAAGAGTAGCAAACGAGTGCAGACTACCTGATATTAAGTGATCATTGCAGTCCGTTGACGCCATCTAGCCTCAAATAGGAGGAAACTTCTATCTGAGGTCGTATTTAGATACGTTACTACTCCTGAGGATGAAGATGGTCACAGAAAAAACAATCTCCATCCAAAACATCTTGATCCGTCTTGATCTTGTTTGACTTTCTATGCTAGCAAGTGTATTAGACAGCCATGCCACTAGAACCGAGATCCATGAATGGTTTCACGGCGGATTATGAGGGTATTCTAGCTAAGTCTTGATGACGTTCGTTACCTTATGAAGATGGTGAAACTCTTCGTTTTAATGAGCTGGCATTTACGTCTCACCTATTTTTTCGCAAAAACGGCGATGTAAGATGCCGTATGTCTACCAATCCCCACTTGGCTATCCTGGTGGACTATGGCCTATTCCTTCTCATTCTGAGAGGAGACCTGTGCTCAGCTGTGGGACATTAATGGGTTGATGATGATGATGATGTTGAAGATGCCGTGTTCTGGTTTGATGGATGTGGTATATCACATATACTAACATGATGAGTTCTTATATAGTTCTTAAGAGTAGCTTCACATGAGTGAAATACGTCAGGTAGAACTACGTCCGGGGAGATATCTTCGACTTCTTAATCCGCCGTGAAGCAATACTTGTGTTTCTGTTGGAGAGGTGCGGTTGCTGAGTACCTTATTATCTTTATTTGTCAAGAGTAGTAATCCATCTACGTACAATCTTAAATAGGACTTCAGTCTTGTTAGGGGTTCACTAGTTGTCGATAGGCTGCAGTCACCATTTAATACGCGGTGACGTGCACGCTCGTTTGCTATTCTTCAAATATTAAAAAAAATGTCTATGGGTGGCAGTTACCACTTAACATCAGATAAGCTGCATGCTCATTTGCTCCTTGAATTACATAAAAGGTAAAAACGAATAATTTTATTGTGCTGTGTACTGTGTGTTGAATCTCCGTCTAAAGTTTACCAGTAAAAAGTATTACAAACTTCCAGATCGCGGAATATCTGTGTCTCGAGATGGTAGAAGCAATAATATCACCTCATCTCATAAAAACGTCAACATTCAGACAAAAAGAGCATTTCCAGTACACTCTCTGGGGGTATGTCCTCAATTCTGATCTCGAAATGTTCCTGAACATGCGCCCGGACGCCTGTAGTCTTATCGGCAGACTCATTCTGGACCATCTTATGGCTTTCCAAAAGATTTATAAGGCGAACACGGCCGCCAGGATTCCAGAGAATAGTCTGGATGACAGTTGTCTCGACGTGGAGACATTGATAGATGAAGAGTATCAGAACGTGGAGGGCGATGAAGTGGAGTCGATACTGACTGAAGAAGGAACTATTATGTCAGCGGAGACCGAGTCGGCTTTCTCAGTGTCCACTGTGTACACGGCTGGCAACAAGATGTCTAGGGACACGAGACGGAATCTCTTTGACGTTATATCCAGGAGCAATGTCCACATTCCCTACGAGGTGAAGTCCAATATCAGGAAGATAACTAAGGGCGCCAAGCTTTCGACCAAGCAGGTAAGAAATACTTGATGAGAACAACATACTGGGGCATTGCGTCTTATAAAAAAGTCTATATATTACTTTACATATATATTACTAAAGTTCATTTATTACTTGACCTGTAAGCAGTGATAGCCTAGTGGTAAAGATTCCGGTCTCTCACAATCGGGATCCGGGTTTTGAATCTCATATGCATTTTTGAAGTTGTGTGTTTTAGAAATTTATTATCATTTGCATTAAAGGCTTAGGAAAACATCGTGAGGAAACCTGCATACCTGAGTTCTCTGTAATGTTCTTAAAGGTGTGTGAAGTCTGCACTTGGCCAGCGTGGAGGCCCGGCCTGACACTTCTCATTCTAAAAGAAGACCAGAGCCCAGCAGTGACACATTAATGGGTTGATGATGATGAGGAGGATTACTTCACACAAATTATATATTTTTTCGTCCTTTCTTACTTCCTTGCCGGGGTGTCCCTTTATGTATATGTCGTTATGTATTATGATGTTTTAATTTATTCAAGATATTTTAAATTACTTGTGATGTCACAAAGGCCATTATTGCCATCACCTACCTACGAGGGAACTCTTAAAGTGTGATGCAGACAATAATAAATAATGACACCAATCTGATCAACAATATTTTTTAATTCAATAACTTAATATAAAAAGTTAATTGAAATAAGTATTTATAAACGCCTTCATAATCATAGTCTAGGATGTTGTGTTGGTGGTGCCATGGACACACACATACACACACACCCAAACCAAACGTTTAAATTCAACCTAATATACAACCCAGATTGAAGTACACACACCATCCTTATATTTTCCGGTCAGGTGAACATAATCTCCATCGAGCTGCTGGTAGTGGGCCACGAGTGGTTCTCGTGCGCGTGCGACACGGAGGGCGTGGCGGTGTCGCTGCGCTCGGCGCAGGCGCTGGCGGCGCGCCTGCTGGCCGCACGCTCCTGGCGGCTCATGGCGCGCCTGCTCACCGGCCTCGCGCGGTACACCGAGTGCGCCTACATCTTGCAGGTCAGGCTCGACAGCGTCTAAGGTCACGCTCAATTATACTTAAGACCACAGGTGGACATCTTACGGGTGACGTTCAACGACATTTAAGGTCACAGATGACGCTTAATTATGTCTAAGGTCACAGGTGAACATCTTAGTTCAACGACATTTAAAGTAACAGGTCACGCTCAACGATATTTAAGGTTACAGGTAAACATTTATATCAGACGTTCCAACGACTTTTAAGGTTATTTTTGTCTTAGTTGTTATTTTTTAAACGTCGTATGACACTTTGTGGTTCGATTTTGGGGGCACCACCTGCTCCTATTCTGTCTAATAACAGTAGTGTTAACCGTTACTATATCGTGGTTTGCATGATGTGGTAAAGGAGAGACACACGAGGCGTCACATTTCTTTATTGTACACCGAATGACAAATACAAGAAGGGCTAGACTTGATTTAACGTACAACAGGCCTTATCTCTTAAGTAGCGATCTCTTCCAGACACCTATCAATGGGGAATAGAGAAACATTCAAATAAGGATATACAGAGTAGGGGTACCAAATTAGTACTTGGATAGCAACGCGTTTGTAAGTGTCCTTTGATAGATGTGTTTGCCGCAGTCAATGTGTTAAAAAAGTTACAGAAGTTTTTATAATGGACAATTTTCAGGCGCTTCGAGACAACCATCAATTCGAATTCCTTCTCGGTCAATTCGATTACATGCTCGGCCAACAGCAGGACAAGATCGCCGAGTTCAAGCAGGGCCTGCTCGACTTCCTGAAGACCCATTGTCCGGGGGACACCGACACGTACATAATGGTCGCGTTACATTTCAACATGTACGCCGAAGCCGCGAACGTGAAGAAGAAACAAGCGCTCCACTTGATCGACGATTTAGAGAAAATGGCGACGGATTCGGTCAAAACGACGTCGAGGAAGGCGCAACAGCCTGTTTGGCTTCAAATCCACGACAACGTGCCGACGAGGTCGTTGTTGGAGACCGCTTTGAACCATTGCACTGATGCAGCGGAGTTATATCTGCAAGGCGGGTGCACGGGGTTCGCCGGAGAGATGGCAGCACTGGCGCAGCAGATCGCCTTACAGATATCCCTGCTGAACGCGTCCCCCACGAGACTCGTCCTCAACAGAAGCACTGAACAGATGTACGCACTTGTCAGTGAATATCTGAAGTGAGTTAACAGTTTAACTTACCTTAACATATTTTATGGACCCCCGTTTCTTTTTTTAACATTTAACGTCATTATATTTTTAGCAGATTTAAATAAAATAATGAGGGGTGATTTCACCTACTACTAGTACTAAAGCTATGCTGTAGCAGCTGTTGCTGGGATCGTATCACGTAGAATTCTTAACTGCGACACATTGATTGCGGCAAACGCACCTGTCGTGTTTTACTGTCCGCGCCACCCGTGCGGCTCGCACGCATACTGTGTCCCGCCGTCCTGGGACACGCCTGTTGTGTTGCGCGCCACACGGGTGGATTGTTTCGAATATTAGCCGCCGCAGTCAACGTGTTAAATGAATTATTTTTGTCGTCATGTATTTGTATATATTCTTTATTTAGACGTCCCTCTTGTCGAGGATTGAACTCAGAATCTGCGTGTCAAACCCGTACCATATATAGGAAACGACGCCTGGGGCAGAGGACCTTCATAATCAACTCAGTATTGTCCCACTGTTGTGCACTAGTCTCCTTTCAGCAGAGAATGGTTCGGCTAGAGTCCGCCACGATAACAAGTTCTCCGTCACATATGAAAAATTCTCCGACACACAGATTTTGTCACGATGTTTACCCCAACAAAATAAGCGATTATAAATTTCTGATACTACACACATACGTCATATAGAAAAAATAGATTGATCTACCAGAGGATTCAAACCCCAACCTTCAATGGGTGGTGCTAAAATCTTATCCCTGGGGCATCACTGCTTACAGTTATTAAGAGGTACAATATAAGCTCCACCAATCCGCATTGGAGCAGTGTGATGCAGTAGGCTCCAGGCCTCTTTAGGTTGTAGATAGAGACTCGTGCTCAGTAGTAGGACTGGTTGCAGCCAAAATATGCGCAGAAAAAATTGAAGGTAAGGTAACCTACTAGATAGATAACATAAATAGGTTTTAGTATAATTTAGCGTGAGAGGCTGGTACTTTATTTATTTAACAATATTTATTATAATTTTATTTATTTAACTAAATGATTCTTTATTCAGAATTAATTGAAACTATTAAGTATAAAGAAACAATACTAAACTATAAAATTATGAAATATGATACAATAACATTTTTTTAAAATTAC
>DWKL01004560.1:0-10502 GCA_018249415.1 Phareas burnsi
GATATATGTATGATTTGTGAGATGCAAATCATTTCATCTTTATGTTCGCAGTCTCTGCATTATTATTCGTATTTACATCTCAGGATTATTATTTAGGTACATTCAGAAATGATTGCATTTTTTTAACTTATAGGATATAGAATAAATACGGCGTTCCGCCAGTTTGTGATATATTTGATGCAAATTCGTAAAATAGAAATATTTCAAACATATGATTTAATTCTTCAAACGTAACATTTATTACCATCGAGTATTTACACATAACAATTTTATTTGATAAGAACAAACAACAAAGCAAATCTCACACGTCTCACAGAAACCATCCGTGAAAAAAATAACCTCAATGTATGCATAAAAAGCGAACTGAAACACTTAAATTCATTTTCCCATAAAGATAACAGACGGTTCGGTCGACGCCAGAAAAATGGTAGTTAATGGAAGTCGAATCATTTGCATTTTAATTTTCTAAATCATGTAGCGAATTGTTTGTTCACATGTCATAAATATAACATTTATAAACCAAATCTCGGCGGGAACAATGGCTGATGGCTATAAAGTTGTGATAATTACGCGAGGTGAGCGCAGCGGCGCGGAACGGTATGTAGGGGAAGACGCTCGTTATTATCATGTGAAGACTTTTTGAAGACGTTCCCACACTCAGCATTGATTTCCCGATTAACTCTGATTCATAATCAGCTAATTACACTTGACCCACCAGTTTTTAATTCAATTAAAGCGCGCGTCTTTAAATGGCGCGGCTGAAATACGTGAAACGTGGGAGTTCTGCTTTTAATAATCACTTAGATGCTGTTGCTAGGAACTTTGCTTTATTGTCTGTAATTTCGCCTGTGACACTGTCTGTCTGTGTTCATAATTGAAATAAGTTGAACTATAAAATATTGCTAATTATCAATCCTTATTGAAACGTAAACTTAAATCGTGTCAGATGTGTTTAGCTGATAATTTCTAAATAACTGAATTAACTTCGTTTAAATGATACTTAATAGTATCAATAGTTTATTATACTCTCCTTTTTGGTTGTATTAAATGTACCAAGAATACAATATTTACAGTTTATAATATGCATTTGACTGAGCTGATATCATGTTAGAGAAGTGTAAGGGTACTTTGATTGGGTAGATTTGTTTGTGAATAAAAATCATTGTTATCTAAATTCAGTTTTATTAAAATATTCACGTTTTAGAATGACTGCTCCAGCATGAGCTTTCGTTGTACAAAGGTATACACACCGTAAAAATGAATATACAGCAGTCCCTTCTCAAATATGATCATTTTCATTCATTTTGTAGAAATACCAAATGTAGAACGATAAAAATGCACGAGGAGGGTTGTCCAACCAGTATATCCTTATTCTTCATATAAATTGACGTTCGTTCTAATGTTTAATACTAATTTCCTCTTAATACTGCAGCTACCATACTCGTCGGCAATTCCGTAAAATCATTTTGTAATTCTGCTACAAAAATATTAATTTTTTGTACTTCTTATTACACTTCCCACATGGAATGTTCGAAAAATCACACATTTTTTTTATAAATATACATCAAATCGTATTACCAAATTATATACCTTGTAAAAAATTAGATTCGCATAAAATAAATAAAATTTCAATTGTTTGTTTATCTAAAATTATATAATATAGTGTACTATGGACTAAGTCTAGCTAGTTATCTAAATTGTTCATTAAAATCTCGGCAAATATACATACGTACAGAGATAATAGTAACAGTACCTCGGGCTACGTCACGACAATCAACTTCGAATTAGGCTCCGCACGCACTGATTTCTTCACTACAACATCTATTTATCACTTAAATTATAATTGGAAAAAAAATATGCGTTGAATAGGCAATTTTCGTTTTTATGAAAACGTGATTCATTAAATTTCGTTGTATGATACAACAATTTGGCTTTACACAGATCTTTTAAAAATACAAGATTTTTCTAATGTACATTAAAAATGACCCGGAGGAACTGAAAAAGGAAGAAAATCTATCAAAGATGATGGGGAGGATGGCTGTCACTTATTGCCGCTACCTACATTATAACTGCAAGCCCCATATCATAATTATGCAACAATTCGCGTTGTGTAATGTCAATGTGACAGATTTCTTTTGTGTGAACAGTTAATATATATGTTTACACTCTAAGTGAGATGTAATTTTTGCTCTGGGCTGTTAAGAGTCTAGGTTAATGGCAACCGATTAATCGCCATAAATCGTATTGCATTTCATAAATAGCAAACATTTGTCAACGTCAAAAGTGTCAAATGACTCAAATGTTAACATTGTAACAGAACAATATTATTTATATAAAGAATGATAACAATATTATTTTCTTTTCAAAAAATAATATTTGTAAACTATTTTTTAATTACAACGCAATTAAAAGTGACATTTTGTTACATTCCATTCGGCATTCCTAGCCTATGAATGGATTATAATTCCTTCGCTGGAGCATAGACACTAAACGAAGCCCTAAGTGGACACCGTTCAGAATTTTAGAACCCACATTATAAAATTCTATAGTCTATCCACATATCTCACAGGCAAAATCGACAGTTGCTAATGTCAAAATCTAATATATCTCTATGGAAATTGACATTGAATTGACATTAAAAACTGTCAATTTAGTCTAAAATTTGTGGACAAACTTGAATGTTTGCGTGAAGAATTCCAGTGCTAGCCAATTCGAATGTGGATAGCGTATATTATTTCTTATGAACTTTATACACTATATTTTACTTGACACATAAGAACCAATTAAAAATGTATACGTACGGATAATCATACAAAATTTAATAAACGCCAACGTAATCTCAAACAATTCTCAATTATACAAAATTTTTTAGAGAATAATTTACAACTTATTCGTTTACACACCATCCACTTCGTCTTACTGAAACCAAGGCTTATATAACTTACAATCCTAAATGTATTGCATTTATGTTTTAAACTATAATACGATGACTCGTCATGGATTAACGCTGTTTGGCCCCAAAGAAACAAATGTTAGAGCAGAGAGATCTGTTTGCGATACAAATTAAGTTACAATTAAAATTTTCGAATCGGTGTATACTAAATGCCAGCTTAGGAACGATATTCCCGATAGGTTATTTCATTACTCTTATACATTAGGTTATTCTTACAAAAATGTGTATAGTCATAGGCACCGATCAAACATACATTTTTAATTTCAGTTTTTTATTATTCTTTATAAATGATAGTAGGCGCGTAACATCGCACAGAAGCGACGGGAGGCGCGGACATAGCGCGAACACAGCGGTAATTTTATGCAATACACGCACGCGCCGTTCGACTTTGTGTATTTCGCGTCAAATCCCATCCATTTCTTTTGTGAAATTCTGTCCGTGCCCGCCGGCGATTCTGTCTGACACGCGCCGCAGACAATAATTTTATTTTTAATATAAATGTCATTTATTTCATCCTGTATGTAATTTATATGTAAATAAAGCTTAAACATTAAATAGTGTATTGGGATATCAGTTCTTTACTTATTATTTTACAGTTGAAAAAACTGTTATCATTGAATGTGCTATAATCTATTTAATAGCATTTTGGTGTCATAATCTCCAGAATAAACGTAATTATATCGATAATTATTAATTTTAGGCACAAAACTCACGAAGTTTCGAAAATAAATTCAAGTTTCGCTTGGCGAATATGCGAGTTTTCACGTATAATCTGCAATTTACACGATTATCGTGCGCGAGTGGTACTAACTATACCGTTGTAAAAAAGTATAGCGTGCTTATCATAACATGGTCCTTACACGTTTTATTAATGTCGTGATATTTTAGGCATGCTATCGCAGAAAGTATGCTTTAGTCAGTTGGTATAAGAGTATAAATGATATCAAATTATAAATTTAAGCTAATATTATCGCGGAAATTATACATTTGAATTACGAAACAGTTTCGCCATGACCACGATCCATGCAACTGGGTCGAAATATAGGCAATTAAAAACCGCATATCGTGAGTACTCATTACGTAATTAAAAAGATATCAAATTAGTTTGATTTCACTATAAAATTATAACAAACGACTGACCGCGAATCTCAACAATTTTATTATCATCGTGATCAGCCTTTATTGGACATAGGTCTCACCTTTAGCGTCACTCAGACCGATCCTGTGTGCTTTGCAGCTAGCGGTTGCCCGGCGTCCTCTTCTGGCCATCGATCATTTTATTATCGATATTGTAATATTGTAAATATTGCTAGTGAGCGGCAAGCCTAATGATTTCAGGAAATCATTTGATCAGATATTAGCTACTTTTATGGGAACAAAATATTTAAAGACAGATTAGGTAAAACTGTGAGGACAGATATTGATACTATGCTACCTACGTTCACGGTTTCGATCGCATAATCTCTCAAATTTTATTATAATACATATAAGTGTATTATTAAACAAATGCTTTGTTTTAAAGTGCATTATAAAATAAATAAGTACTTAGGCGACAATAACGTGTGGTCTGAAATGACTCCAGATTATTATTTGTAAATGATAATTCTCTTTCGCCGCTTCTTCTCTATAAACAAAACATCTTACGAGGCGGTGGTAGTTTGTTGACGTTCAAAAAGAAATTATTAAGGAATCTATTTTGATTTCAATTATTTTTAATTGTGTAACTCATGGCTTACGGCTTTTTTATTTGCGTATTATTTTCATTACCTTTGTATAAAAAGTAAAACATCTTATATGATATTTCGACCCAGTTCGGCGAACAGTTACCATGATAGTGACCACGATCCAAGAGCACGAAAAAATCACATATCGTGAGTCACTACATACTGTTTTTTAATTGCTGATATTTCGACCCAGTCCGGCAAACAGTTTCGCCGTGACCACAATCCACGACCACGAAACGTAAAAACACGGGCTAAAACCTATGTACAACGGGACATTGTTATAATAAACAGACGCTAGGCACAATTGAATGTACAGAAATATCCAAATCACTCACCGACCGTCGCTCGGCGCCGTGTGACACTTCGTACACTACGTACTCGGCTTCCTTACGGGTAACACTTTACGTATACAGTTCATCTTTGGATTTTCGTGTCTGCATATCGCGGATACAAGACACTGGCGTCAAATATATTGTATACGTTTAGATTTCACGTGGCAGAAGAAACACGAGAGAAATTACTTTACTGCGTGCCTGAAAAGGTCGTTTCACATTGACGCAGATTTGAAACACGTCGTTACCACACTGCTAAAATTATATAGCGTAGTAATGTTTAAATTAGTGTGAACTGCGACTGCGTCAGTGTAAACGGATCGTAAGAGCTGCGCTGATGGCATACACACACTACGTCTGTGGAGCTTTGTTGTTAACACAGGTAGCATTAACAGAGTAGAAGATAGAATTTTTAACTGTGATGTTTAGTATCGTAGTTAAGGCCATGAGCGCCCAGGGCAACAGGTGCCCCTTTCCCTATTCCTCCCGAAAGTTATGGTACATAAGTACATATTTATTTTTATGATTATTTTAGGAGCTTCTGTAATTAAGGCGCTAAATTTCTTACTCTACGTGATCTGTGAATCCCCCCCTCCCTTACAGTATGCAGCATCGGTCTTCCTGCTGCCAGTCCCTAACTACGACACTGGTACTGATTAGATATTTTCCCCAACTCCTTTGTAAAATTAGGCACATATAACAATATTCATAAAGACATAATTTCCATCTGCGTTTGTTTATCCAGACGTATACAATATCTTTGATAGTTTCCTGCAGGCTCGGTCAGCCTGCAGCGGGCGGGCTATTGCAGTGCATGCGCGTCGTGCCAGGGCGTGGCGGGCTCGGGCCGCATGACGTCATCCACGGGCGGGCACGTGGGCCGCGGGCCCGGCTCGGGCGTGTACGTGAACGTGAGCCCCGTCGCGTATATGATGCCGTCGTTCCTTACGAGCGACACCGGCACCTGAAGTGTACAAGTGTCTCTTTTACTGTTAGAATCACAGATCAATATAAGACAAGGAGAAGAACAGGAAAAGACATTGATTAAAGAATCATCACGATCATCATCAACCCATTAAAGTCCTATTGCTGGGCACGGGTTCCTCTCAGAAGAGTTGGCCATAGTTTACCACGCTGGCCAAGTACGGATTGGTAGACTTCACACACCTTCGAGATTTTTATTAAATTCGTATTATATATTTGTGTAAGTTCCTCACGATGTTTTCCTTTACCGTTAAATCAAGTGATAATTAATTTGTAATACGCACATAATTTCGCAAACTAACTACTAGGCTATCAAAGATTATTAAAGAATAATTACATATAAAATACTATTCCTATGACATTGATATTATTGTTCAATTATGAATGTCAAATGCATTTAATGGAAAACGGTTTACGGATCAGCAAATTAAGAGCCCAAAAAAAACTTAATGGTGTCTTGTCTAATAGACCAGTTAATGGGGAAATGGATAGCCTACATAGTGTGAAATATCCAGGACAGGTGGGGTAAAATTGTAACACTCTGGTAGCCCAGAAACGGTAAGCAACAGTAAAAAATCAATTACAAGATATGAGGCTGAGTGAAACTTTACAGCGGTTCTTAACTGAACTATACTCAATAGGATGAGTGGAACTTTACAGCGGGTCCTAACTGAGGAAGGGTCGCTATGAAGACAGAACAACGAGAGATGTCGGAGGAGGCCCGTATCGCAGGCAAAACGAACTCAGAAACATTCTTTAGTTTACTTACTGAAGACAATGGGATAAAAAAGATTTTAGTATAGTATATAGACAAACTTTTGTTAATTCCCCGGGTTTTTGGCCAAACGACAATTGAGGAAATATGGGAGAATTATTGCGTTTCCACATAGAAACAGTTTTTAACAACCCTACATATGTACAAATTACTGTTCTTTGAATGGTAAAGAATACAAGGTTGATGAATTTGTATTGATATTAAACCGTATAAGGTTTTAGGGAAAACAGTGGTCGAGCAGACAATGATACGGATTACTCTGCCCGTAGATGCTGTTGTGTTTTGAGTTATTTTTTTTATAAATAACGCTAACGTGAGCGCCATGAACACTATTACACAAACACCCAGACCCAGAACACACAACTTAATGCGTCATTTAGATGTCTGCATGACCGGAAATCCAAACTCAAAACTTTTCGAGCTTCAAACCAATGGGTTAATCGACACGTGGATCATACGTGCGTAGCGACTTCTTACCCTTGCCTAACCTCTCATGGCCTACGGCCCTATGCACCGCGATAAGGAAGGAAGGGAAGGGTGGAAGGGAGAGAGATTGGTCTGGACTGGAGGATGAGGATTCCTTCTGTACCCGAACTCGCTGTCTAGGAGGCAAATACCTCCCGGTGATTGCTTATATTGATAAGTAACAATATAAATGAAAATATTATAATATAACCTGGAAACATAAGCAAAGGGGTCATACCCACTGTTCAGTGGCTATTTGCCAGGGTTGTCAACAAAATTATGACAGTTAATAGCATCACGCGTTACTCTGCGGAACTCCATGTTATAAACTTGTGATAAAACTACTAATATATATATTATATATAATTCACGGGTCACGATGTTTGTCCGGAATGAACTCCGACAGTAACTATCAAATTTTAAAGGTTTTTTTAGAAGTGTGTTTTGTTTCAATTTGAGAGATGGATAGTTTTTATTGAGATCGTTTTTTTCCTTGACAATACCAATTATAATATCTAATATGGAAGGCAGAGCTGTGAACAAAATATATACCATCGTGCATATTGATCGCTGCGATTGGCGTGAAGTAGTTTTATATTAACCTTATAAAATTGTAACAATTATAATTATTTACCTGCGTAGGCTGCCGGACCCACAGCCACTGTCCTCTGAACTGCGATATGTCCGGCACGACGCACAGCATGGACTCCGCGCAGCGGTACATGGTCTCCGCCTCCACGTCGCCGAACCACACCTGCAGCGAGGGCGTGAAGTTGTCCCCGGCCAGCTCCAACATCGCCACATCCCCCCCGCCGTTTAAGTTAAGCGAGTGGACCAAAGGCACTGGTGTTACCGGTGACCTGTTCAAGAAATTTGTCATGATCAGAATTCAACCACCTCATCCAAACAGAACCCTTATAATATTATAATAACCGTCAGTCCATATGTCACGGCCATTTTACTTGTTTTTTGTTTTTTGAAAGATGAGTATCAAATGTCCAAGCCACCTGGTGTTAAGTCACTGCAGCTTATGTACACTTACATCTAACCTCAAACAGGACTGAAGATTTCATAGGCGGTAGAAATATAGTTCAACCGAAGAAGTGTCACCGCCGCTCTCATAATCCGCCGTAAAGAAAGTCATGTGTTTCGGTTAGAGGTGTAATTGTTGGGTAGTCTTATAACCCAGGCGCCAATCTCGGTCTCCAGGAGTAGTGACGCATCTGACCCCAATTAGGTCTTCAGTCCTATTTGAGGTTAAAGGTCTCCATGGACTTCAATGATCATTTAACATCAGTAGAACAGCACGCTCGTTTGCCATTCTTCAAACGTAAAAATCACTTAATGCATACTTTAGATATTTGACAGTAAAGCTACTTTTAAGACCGTGTTTGTGAACCCCTCCTGAATTGGCATAATACACTTGACATTATAATCAATCGAACATTATTATGTGTCTACATATGAATGTATATTTTGGCAAATGATTAAATCTTAATACTTGACACGAGTAAACTAGGACATTATTTGTATTCTAACTGAAACTGATTTTATACGACTTATGAGTTTTATAATGATTAAAATCTTTATTGTTAATATTATTATTAATTTGTATTAAGATGGTGAGGACACATACATATATCTTTTTATAAATTATTCGCGATCTTTGAACATTTAAGAGTTAAGACATAAAAAAAAATTATAGCACACAAGTTGCAAACGAGTATCCACTCCATCTGATGTTTAACCATGGTTACAATTCAAATGAATAGTAAAATAACTGAAGTGATTTCAGAATTAGTAGCAGGAATACTATTTCCAATATCAACGTGCGGATGTAAAGACATATGTAGACACGCACATGGCGGCAAGATTAATCGTACAGACATTTTAAAACCGGAAAATCCGACAAGAGACGGGCGACAATTCATCTTTATTTATTTACGTTGCTACACTGCCTATACCTAAACAATTACGTGTTGGTATCGGTCGCACGCACTGCGTTATATCATTACGTGTCATTACGCACTTAGCTGCCGAGTTCCCTGGGCCCTGTGTCAGCGAGTGATTCGGTGAGAAAACATAACTACAACAGACTATGTTACAACCATTAGAGGCAAGAGATAATAAAACTGTTTGCTCCATTTATACAAATTAACAAAAAATTAAAGAACGTTAAAGAACAAAAATTAAAGAAATCTTCGTGGTTTGGCTCTGCGGGCACCACTATGAACATTTGCGGGAGACGTTTATAGGAGGCATTCCATCATAATTCTCTGGAGTAGCAAAGCATTTGTGACCGACCACTTAAATCATTTAGGTTTGATAACAGATTCTGATTTTCTGCTATAAAAACATAATGTAGGTTCAAAATAATAATTATTTCGAAGCTTGTGTACCCTGCCCGCTACAGGCGGACGGTGAAAAGAGTAGCTTACATATCCGAGAATGTTAAGATGAGTTATACTTTCAGGTCTTTCTGTCTGTTTATTCGGATTAATCTTGCAAAACTACTAAATTGGGTTTTTAAAACAATAATACTCTTACTTATATTATTAGGATATTGCTCGTCTTCACCTCGAAAATATTAAGGACTCTACAATCGTGCGAAGGGATATGCGGGTCGAACTGCGCGGCGTATACAAATAATGTTAAATATTTCATAAAGATAAAAAAATTATACTTTTTAATTTTTTCATATGTTAAACAGAATGAAACTTCTCGGCCAGAATCTTCATATCATTTATGTATTAACAGAAATTGTTAAAATAACAAAAATATAGTTACAAAAAATGTAGTTATTTCAATAGATTGTAACATAAAGATGTAATCCGTTTTTAATTTCACTTTTTTAAGTTTCATCCAAATCACACTAGTTTTCAAGACATGCATTTACAAATTTCGCTAATACATACATCAAATAGTTAACTAGAGATAGATTAACCACCGTATTAAAATTGAAATTTCTCAATGGTATTACTGGGTATTGGTACATAGATTATACATTATGTACATGCATTAATATATTTAAAATTAAGAAATTGTTGAAAGTTGTCCAAGAAAACTGTTAGATCTGTTTGGTTGAATTAATAAATTTTAATGTACGCTATTTGGTAGCTCTAATCCATGTTATGAGGTAACAATAATCCATATAATCCCTAATCGGATTGTAACTTATCAATTAATTTGATTATGCAGTAAATACAAGAAAATGTCTCATTTTGATTCAATAATAATTTATTATTATCATTGGGTATTATATTTAATTA
>DWKL01004561.1:0-10502 GCA_018249415.1 Phareas burnsi
AAGAATGGTTCTGACAGAAAGAAGTGTTTTTTTATGTAATTATTCTGTATTATATGATTTTAAGCTAATATTATCGCGGAAATTATACGTTTTTTATATTATGTAACGAGTACTCGGAGTGAGTATTTGTTACATAACATAAAAAATTATTCTGTATGTAGTCGATTTTTGCTACATGTAATGAATTTTAGAATGGATGCTACCTCCAGTAGCAAGAGAGCATGCAGGCCTCATAGTATAAAGTGGTCACTGCCATCTATGGACTATGTTATCATCCTCGACCCTTTAATGTCCCACTGCAGGACACGGGTCTTTCCTCAGAATAAAAAGCATTAACCTGTAGTTCACCACTCTGACCAAGTGCGGATTGACAGACTTCATACACCTTCGAGATTTTAAAATAAAACCATTCAAGATTTTTTTTTATTCTAATGCGAAAATTAATTTTAGATATTATGTTACACGTTGCTTCATCATTATCATTATCAAACCAATAATGTCCCATTGCTGGGCACACGTCTCAGAATATGAAGAGTCGGGCTATAGTTAATTTCTACACACCACCAACGCATTATTTAAGGCCATTCAATTTTACGACACGTTTATTCTGGTTTTTAATACATTTCCGATAGAAACTTGAAAAAATATTTTCGTACATAATAATAATGCTTATAATGAACTCACTCATAGTTCCTTTGCTCCTCTTGGGCTTCGTGGAGGAATGTTTTAAACACGGAAGCCGCTTCATTGGTCTCTAAGATTTCATAAGGAATCTTCTGAGATTGACCTAGAGTCTGTAACAAAACATAAATACATTAATACGCCATTAACCAAGGTACGCTTTGTATTTTATAGATGGAAACATGTCCACTAACTATAGAATTCGTCCGAGAAAGTTTCGGTTGGAGTGATATGTTGTCAGCAGTACACTATACTTCTGCTATCAAATATTATTTATGACAGGACTTTAGTCCTTTGAGGTTAGATTTGGGTGTATATCGGCTGTAGTGATCACTTATAATTAATATAATTTTGTATCAGAAATTATATTGAAGTCGTAATAAGTCGGATATCTAACAGTACCTTATACTATAGACAGCATACTTGAACTGCAGTAGGCATATTGGTTAGATGTAGTATCACCGATCCTATCACCAACGACTAAAATACATGTCACGAACTTCTGTTCTTGCGCCGCATGCCGCGTCCGTGTGTCTACTATGGACACTGTAGGGACTACTTATGTTCAAGAACGCCGCGTCGTGTTTGCACTCTGGCCAAACACTTTAACACCGGTCACTCTAAAGACAATGACCCGCCACCAGCATTAATTACCTGACACCGCGCCCGCTCCCCGACGCGTAGGGTCGTGTCGGAGGCGCGCGGGCTGGGCGGGTCGGAGCCCGAGCCGGAGCCAGAGGAATGCGCACGCGCACAGCTGAAGTACACTGAGAAGTCGCGGTGCGCTCGCAGCTGACGGACCACCATCGCCCAGTCACTAAAATTAAACATCAAATATATTACATATTGTAACAAAACTAATTTAAACAATGATGTTTGATAAGTTTGATTGAGAGCGTCAGTCAACATCAACGAATACAGTTTGGAATATGTCGGATATTACATTGCAATGCAATTGATCCAGCCATTATAATAGATTATAGTTTATATTCCAATAGGGTTTGGGTCTATACTACAGATGTGTTACTATACGATAAAATTAGCGTATAAATAAACTAACAAACGGTAAGATCTTCCTAGTGATCCTTCTAGTTTTTTTTATTATGTGGGAACAATGGCAAACCAGCTAGCATATGGTAGAATTATAGTTTGTTCAGGGAGGTTCCACTGCTGCATTCACAGTTCGCCATGATGCAATACTGGTATTTCGTTTGGAGAGGAGCGATTGGTGGGTACTCTTAAAGCGAAACGACAATCTTAGTTCTTAGGAGTAGTAATGCATCTACATACGACCTCAAATATTGGAGGTAAGACGTAGGTGTCCAGGGGCTGCAGTAACCACTGAATATTAGGTGCCCTGCACGTTCGTTTGCTATTCTTTAAACTAAAATAAAACCATTACATAATAAAAATTAGTACTTACTTCTCCTGCAGCTCTTCAGTGGGAAGCTGCATACGGGACAGAACTTGGGGTAGCTTCGCTAACTGCTTGCGAAGTTTCTTGGCTGAACGCTCTTCTTTCAATCTTCTTATATGACGACGGAAGACAACCTGAAGAAATAACAAGCAACGTTTTAAAAAACTGTAACCCAACTTTAATAATAATAATAGCAAAAAAATGAAACCTGTTACTGAGACCACAATAACGAATCAATTGATACGTCATTCATAATAGTCCGGTAAGTACTTTAAGTCGTACTGTGCAACAAATGTTCATACAAACATAAATAGACCCCTAAAAACATAATCTTCCTTTTGACTTTATTGTAATTGGCTAAAAAGATATTATACTAATAATAAAATAAGTATATTTTTTGAAAAGAAAACGTTTATAAGTCTATATTGCTATATACATACATTTATATAAAACTCACTATGTGTTTTATGGCAATATATTTACTGTCAAACACATATATATTATGTACCATAATAAATTTTAGAATCAGTATATAAATACAAATTATAAATGAGGATTGATATTGAAGTTACTCCAATTTTACAACAAATTCCTATATTCATTTGCAATATTAAATCCCAGAAGCCCACTATTTTATTTTGTTTGTGGTTTCGTTTTTGAATTCTATCTCTGTGTTGAATCAATATTAACGAGCCTTTATATAAAGACAAAGGATATTTTTTTTTACAAATAGAGACATATGTCCACTGCAAACTATTGGCAAACGACTACAACGAAAACCTTAAGGATTATGGAAATGAAAATAGAAAATCATTAAACACAATGCACCAGGAAAGCACACGAGTGGATGGTCCTATTAAACAAAGTATTTATAAATAATTCACACACGTACCTGGGTACCATCATTCCCAAACTGTTGCACAAACTTAATCCATTCCGGATAGTGACACAACCTCTTACTCACTGCTGACCACATTTCCCTGAAAAATAAAAAAAACATCAAATATAAAACTCGCTATGTATTCAGAACTTTATTAAACTGAGCAACCAGGTTTCGTCAATATATACATATATAATATTTATATATTCTAATATATATTTATGTATATTGTATAGTACATATAAAGGCCTATATAGTATTTAGGTTCATAATATATATTGTTTTAGATATACACCTAATGTCTGTTATAATTTCTATATTGTTTTGCATCAGATGGACTTGCCACAACATTTCACTAGCATCAGGGTTGATTGCCAGAGTATGCCACCAGGCATTCAGTTCACCCATTATATCCTTTATTGAAGGGTTTCAGGATAAAGAGTAAATAAATAAATAAAAAACATAAATATCAATTACCTAGTTGCTACACTTTTTTACTGTATCACCGCTAGGCACAGGGCCACACACACAGGGCGAGAGAGGCCTGGAGCATAATCCATGCACATTGGAGAATATGTTTTATAGAGAACCCCACTCATATTTTACTTATTTTTTTGGTAGGAAATCCACTGTAATGACACAGGCCCAACTCTTTCGTATCTCATACAAAAGAATTGTACGAATGTGTGAAATGGATCTCTTCCAATAATAGGAGAAGATCAACTAACAACACATATTCTGTGAAAATTAAAATTTAAAGTAATTTAAAAGTAGGAGCAACGCTAATGCTTTCTATAGTGATAGCCGCACACTATGATTACCTGTGTCGTGGATGTCATGGGCGATACGAAGACGAAGACGAAGACGAGTACATAGACGCCCAGACCCAGAACAGAAATCTGAATTTATCATTTAGATATCTGCTTGCTCGGGAAATGTATATAGAGCCCTCTACATATCCGACCGCTATGGTTATCACTGCGCCAAGCGGGTCGTCAAACTGTCGGTGACTGACGGACGGATGAACGCCGCAGGCTTAATAATAGGGTTCCGTTCTGTACGGAACTCTAAATATGAATAAAGTACTCACTTATGATCTTGCACATGTATTCTAATGAGCTGAGTGAAAGCTTCAGTGACAAAGTCTAATGCCTCTCTTCTTATTCGTTGCGCTTCGGCGTAATTCGCCACCTGTGGTGTTAAAAAAATATCCAAATTTTATGGACAATAACAATATAGAACAATGGAATAATGTTTACTAATATAATAAAGCCGCAAAACGGGAATACAAACACTCAGACCCAGAAAAGATCATTATTAATCAAAGATCTTAATTCATCATGGAGATATCATCATCTGACCTATATCTATTTGACAACAACAATGGGGTTGTTCTATTCCTGATCTGAATGGTGTAGTAAGGTAGAATCACTTCTGACGTGGTCCAACTTAGCCCTTGGGAGTAGCAACATCCGACAACGAGTTGATTTATACAGAGACGACAATCTCAGTCCACATAAGTAGTAACGCATCTTTGTACAACCTCAGAGAGAACTTTAGTTTTGTTTCAGATTAGATGTAGTTAGTCATGATCCATGCCATGAGCTGCAGTGTACACTTAACATCAGCTGGCCTGCATGTTTGTTTGTTATCCTTTAAACATAAAATAAAAAAAGAAAAACACACCTTAATCCTAGCCTTGGACTTATCGATCATTTGCGCCAACAGGAAGAACGCCTGGTCCACGTTGACGTTCTCGTGGCTGGACGTCTCCACGATGGGGATGCTGCCCTTGAACTCCTTGCGTTGGACCAAGCGTTCCGCCTCCCGCACGCCTTGCTCGCAGGCCTCATCGTTCTTAGAGGTCACGAGTACCACTGGCTTCTTCAACTTGAGGATGTTTTGGAGTATTGCCGCTAGGATTTCGTTCTGGAATAAATTGTTGCGCTTAAGATTCCAGCCCCTCACGCTTGGAGTCCGGGATCGAATCCCGCACGCACCTCTAATTTTTCGAAGTTGTTAAAAATTAATTATCACTTGCTTTAACAAGGAAGGAAAACATCGCGAAGAAACCACACATTTGAGACTTATTTATAAAGTTCTTAGAGAAATTGCGTGAAATCAGTGTGTGAGGGTGTGTGAAGTCTACCAATCCGCTTTTGGCCAATATGATTGATTATGGCCTAATTCTTCTCATTCTGAGAGGGGACCCCTACCTAGAAGTCAGACATTAATGGGTTGATAATGATGATGATGGTAATTGATGATGATGATGATGAATATAATATAGTAAGGAAGATAGCGACCAAGAAAAGACTCGTGTTTTATCTGGAGAAGGCAATGGATGCTGCTGATTTGTTTCTTCCTACATAAAACCACCAAAAGGATCAGAGTAAAAGGTCACAACAATCTCCCACCTGCTTCTCCCAGCTCCGCCCAGGAACAAGGCTGACGTCATAGATACAGAGGAAACCATCAACGCTCAACTTCCCATCCGGCATCAACTTCTGCTCGTACTCCTTCTCAATTCCCAGCTGGTTCTTGCAAACGTACATCAACTTCTCTGCTGATTGGAGCTTCGTGGCCACGCAACGTTTTATGTATGCCTCGGTTTTGCCAACTGAAAGAGGAACATAGTTTGATGTGAACAGGAAAATATTTATGGCAAAACACGCAGCGCCCGCACGCAGTTGCTATAGACGGTCTAAGACACATAAGGTTTCAGGTTAGGTTCCCGGCCTGGTATTTTGTTTTTTTAATTTATCTTTATTAGGGATAACAACAGCTTATATCTATTAGATCGTCATCCATAAATTATTATGTTAAACGAGTTTCATGATTTTGAAGGCCCTAAGCCCGCCTCCCCGCCCTGATCCCACATGTTCGTTTGTGTGATTCCCACCCCTGGTGTGACTGCACATATATTGCAATTCAAGATTTAGAAATTATTAAAGTATTTCCAAATTTGTTTCGGCATATGCCCAGAGCGGCCGACGCGCTACTGGCTCAGCCAGCGTGAAATTTGCTGCTGCCACTTGCCAAAAAGTGCCGCAAACAAATTTGAACCCTATAGAAATGTACATAGAGTTATATTTTAAAGTTTTTGTTGAAAATAAAGTTTAGCATTTATACATATGTATACAGTAATATAGAATTTATACATGTGGCGCCACAAACCTCCGGCTCCAAACCCCCCCCCCCCCCCCGTTAGTCACACAATGTCACACTTTGTTGTCCCCCCCATAATCCTTTCTTAACGTGTGACATAAATTATGAATGGCTCCTTATAAGTATATCTTAGTTTAAACACACAGCAAGTTTATAAGACCTATCCTTAACCTACATGATGAATTTAGATGGCTGATTTGCACATCTTTATATATGACTTTGACATGCAGCACACAGGTATTGCTGGTCCAGAAAATCCAGAGTTATAAAAGCAGAAATAACTTTTTTCTTGTTCGTCAACTTAAAGCAGCAAATGAGTATGCAGTCCACCTGATAGTAAGTAGCCACTGCCGCATGAACAACTGTAGTCATCCCAAAGTAAAATTTGGCGTCCTACATAAGGTCGGCTTCAGACGCGTTGCTACCCTTAAGGACCAAGCTAAACCAACTCGTATAAGCATCTCTGTCTTACCGTCCTCAAGCCAAAACACATCAGCGCTTAACACTGCTATTTATGTGAGAAGAGTAGTACATGAACGTACAGACCACTTGGTGTTAAGTGGTCATTGTAGCTCTTCGACATCCACATCTAACTTTAAACACGGAATGGAGTTCTGAGGTCTTACGTAGACGCGTTACTCCTGAGGACTAAGATGGTCACCTCACTGTAAGTGTACCTCTCCAATTGAAACAATAATTGTTTTACGGCGGATTATGAGAACGTCGGTGGTACCTTCCCGAACGACCTGTCATCTGTCAAATCCTATCACCTGTCAAGGCAGATATAGGTTTCTTCTCACCTTTAAACGGCTGGAAGCACGCGTCGTCCACAAACTCGGTCTGTTCCACCACCTCGAACCTGTACTCTTGCTCATCCTGCTCCTTCTGCACGCTGCCCCAGTAGAGGAAGTGGTCGTTGTTCACCACACGACCGCTGAAGTCAGACTGCAAGCAACACAATACTTTAAATGCGTGGCTTCTTCAAGGATTGTCAAAAGAGTGAATGAAGTTCGACTGGAACCAATAGAATAGTTAAAAATGTCTATCAATAATCAAGTATTGTCAATAGTGTGGATGAATCCCGACTGCAAGCAATGAAATATTATAATAAAGGCATATGTATTTTGAAATATTGTCAAAAGCATAAATTAAGTTCCACTGCAAGCATTGGAATACTTTAAAAATGCATATAAAACTTGAAGTGCAGTCAAAGAGTGAATTGAAGTCAGGGTATTATCTGCAGGATTTTTACATCGTTGTAATAAAGATTTATTTTATTAAGTCGCCAATAATTGTCAATGAATGATTGAATAATTATATACGATCCGATAAAAAAAGTTATTTCATACTAATTAACACGACTTTCACGACAGCAAAACACCCATTACATTGTATTGCTTTCTGGGTTGGGGAGGTTCGGTGGTCGTACACTTACAATCGAGGCAATCATGAGTCCTCAGGCGTAGTAACGCATCGACGTACGACCTAAAACAGGACTTATTTGCGGGTGCCATTTAGGTTGCAGTGACCACTTAACATCGGATATGCTTCCCACTCTTCATACTTAAAAATACAAAAACTTAATTTCATTTATAATTTTTGTCTGTGCGAATTGTACGGGATAATTATGGAAACATCTGATGCAAGGAAGTGCAAATAAAAGGACTTTACGGATGGTGTCGTGTGGTGATGACGGTCCTGATAAGAATCAGAGATCCTGCTTAAGACATTGTAACAATAGTGGCATCCGTATATAAAATTGATATACCTACTCGGCAATTAACGATAAGAAGAAATACACTTTTGTTACTTAGTGTAAATTTATTTTAGTTAAAAATTGATTAACACAACAATATATACCTATTTAATGTCCCTCGTGACCTCATTTATATATGTGAGATACTCTTACATGTAGCCTCGATCTCGCCAGATGGATTCAATAACAATCTAAGGTTGCCGATGTATATATTTATGCAACCTACCTACATAAATATAACATATACTTGGGTCTTATTCTTAAGAACTTATATACATATTTCGTAACTGATTAACATTTCATTAAATACTAGTTGTTTTCCGTGACTTCACCCGCATTCTAGTTGGAAAATAAAATATACTTTTAATTTAAAGTACGGTATTTACATAAGTATGTTCATATATAGACGTCTTACACGAAGCGTTTATATATGAACATACACCTGTAGGTACCGTGCGTTAAATTTAAATTACATAAGGACGACGCTTAAAATACACGACGACATATAGAAGGCAAGCGATATCCCTTACCACACGTTTCATACCAGAACATAGAAGCACTTAACTCTGCTTAACTTAACTTTTAAAGCAAATAGAAGCGGCGGTGGTGTCCACGGAATCGAACCACGAAGCGTTCTACTACCATATGAAGTGCGTTTCTTATTTTAGTTGCAAACGAGCAAACGAGCATACAGGGTATCTGATGTTAATTGGCCACTGCAGCCCGTAAACATCCATATATCACTTCAAAGAAACTAAACTTCTATCTGAGGTCGTTCGCAGATGCGTCACTACTCCTGAAGACTAGGATGGTCCCTTCGCTGTAAGTGTATACGACAACCACATTTCCAACCGAAACAGCCTCACAGTGAATTTTAAACAGAGCCCAGTTGCCCAGACAGTTGCCCAGAGTGTCAATAACGAGAGAGAGAGAGTGAGAAAAATGTTATGAAAATAACAGTGACGAGTCCTGAAGGTAAAACTGTTAAGTCGTTAAAGATTAAGTCGGTCAAAAATTGCACCATACAATTTCCGAAACTACATGCCAATGACTTGTAAGGTGTCATTGTAAAGGGCGGCAAAGGTAATTTTTGCCCTGAGCGGCTGAATACCTACATTGGGTCCTGATTTCGAGACCATTGTACTTCTGTACCATAATAGAGTGGTATAGTCGTCATATCACTTAATTCGATAAGAGTGGGTCATTCCAGATGGGCCGTACGCAGGCTGTGGCCGTAAGACCTAACTGTTCCTTTAATGGACAAAGGTATCTTTGTATAAAAAGCATGGAGCGTGACTAAAAACGGTGCTCTGCTAGTTGGCGCTCGCTAATGCGCCTTTTGTGCAATCCACATTTTATAGACAAAACAGACAGATCTATTCTGTCTTTTTTGTCGAAATATTGAAAGAATATTTGACAAGACCCGATAGGGGTGATAGATAGTTATCGCTACATAAGTTTTTCAATTATACTGTTTTAGATTGTTACAAGTATAGCAAACCAGTGAACAAGCAATCTGATGTTGAGCGGCTACTACAGGGCACGGACACCCACATCTAACCTCAAAGAAAACTGAAGTTCTACCTGAGATCGAACGTATGTGTCACTACTTGTAAGGAATAAGATGGTGGCCTCGCTGTAAATGAGCCCGTACATAAAGTATACATACGATAATATGCATACATTTGTAAATAGTTTTATATAAAAGTTACCTCTTGACGTCCATTACATAACATTACATGTAGCCAGCCGGCCGTAATCTTTACTCAAATTTCCTTAAGCGTTTAGCTTTATTGTTATGTTTAATTTTCAAAGAAGGCATTCGAATCACGCGAAAAACATGTTAATCGTAAGATTTTTATATAAATAGCATTCAAACCAATGCCAATTGCATGTGTGTCACGTTGCCGAAGGGCTTAACCGCATCAAACGACCGCAAATGGCGGTCGTACTAAGTTGTACTAATTTAGATATAGTTTGTTGTAACATTTTTTTTTATTATTCTGGTATTTTTCTTGTTATGTTAGAATAATAGTAAACGAGCGCGCACGCCATCTGATGATAAGTGGTCACTGCTGCCCATGGACACCCACATCTAGCCTAAAACATTAATACAGTACGTAGACGCATTACTACGCTTGAGAAATAAGATGGTCGTCTCGCTGCAAGTGTATCCGACAACGGCACCTCTTCAACCGAAACACTTGTACCGATCGCTTCATCTCGGATTGTGAGAGCGGCGGTCGAGGACTGTATAAAGTTTTACCATCTATCTAATTTATTGTGTTTAACTAATCGTTGGTTGAATAACGTTTATCAGTAAGAGGGTTATTTTTTTTAATGTTTGAAGAGTAACAAACGAGCGTGGCGGCCCTTGATGTTAAGTGGTCACTGCACCCGTAGACACCCACATGTATCCTTAAACAAAACTGAAGTTCTATCCGAGGTCGTACGCAGATACGTTACTACTCCTGAGGACTAAGATAGTCAGTCGCCTCGCTGTAAGCGAACCCGGCAACCGCGCCTCTCCAACCGAAACACAACAATGCTTTACGGCAGATTTTGAAGGCGGCGGTGGTACTTCCCCAGACGAACAATTG
>DWKL01004562.1:0-10502 GCA_018249415.1 Phareas burnsi
ATGTTTGTGAACTAACAATTTCGACTACAAATTTTCGAAATATATCGTATCGAGCGCTCGAAATTTTGAGTATGCAAACTCATGGTGACGGTACTGTTAGCTACAGCTCTACCACCAACACGAGTTTCATTGGAATGCGGTTTAGTTGTCAAAAGGAATACGGGACTAAGTGAATTGATGAGTTGAAGAGGACGGCGAGCCACCGCTAGATGCAAAAGGCACAAAACCTGTAACCTGTAACTAGGGAAGACCTATGTCCAGCACTGGACTTGCGAAGGCTGATGACGATGATGTGGTTCATTTAATATTGAAAAGCAAATCTTTTTTTGTGGCAAATAAATTAATATATGGTAGGGCTAGTTTGTTCGGAGACCACCACCCTCATGAACCGAAACACACGAATTGCTTCACGATGGAAGCAATTCTTGTGTTTCGGTTGAAAACGTATGGACGTCGAGGCGATCATCTTAGTTTTCAGAAGTAGTAATGCATCTGCGCACGGACTTAAATAGGACTTCAGTCTTATTTGAGATGAGATGTTGATTTCCATGGACTGCAGTGACCATTTAACATTGGGTGGTCTGCACGCTCGTTTGCTACTCTTCTTGCATAAAAAAATAAAATTAAACAAATATATGTTACTCAAACCAATTTCCATTCAAAGTGCTTTTCTGGTTCTAGTATCTTATTTTTTTATTTTAGAATTTTCCACGCCGTAGATAAAAAGTTGCAGGGGAAAGAGGTTGGGGTGGACACAATAATGTCTATTTTCGAAGCTTATGTTTTACAAAGTATTGACATAAATGAAATGTAATTTACAAACCTTTGTGTAGTTTTGAAGGTCTTTCGAATAAATTCCATACGGTTATATGCATTGAATTTTCACCCCGCAGTGTATACAAGTATAGAGGTTCGGATCCGTAATTATTTAATGTTCTTAATTTCATTACAACACCATAACAGTTTTTAAACACGCCGACGACTCCAAATAAAATGGCTGTTGTGATCTTATATGGTGTTCAGATTGACTGTCTGATGGAGAAACGAACAGGCCGGACGAAGGGTTCAACTTTACCCATTTTGCAACAGAATCCTAAAGAACGACTGCGCGCTATATCAGAGTATTATAATGAAGTTTTAGACTAGCAAAACCAAGTTCGTTACAAGTACACCTGTAAATAATAACAGTTTGAACTTTGTCCCATGGCAACCAAATGCGGATTATTACACTTCCTTATGAAGTTTTCGGTCAATTGTTAATTTCTAATGTATAAATAATACAGATTTCATAGTTAGTTATGCGTTTTTATTGAAACAACTGTTTAAATATAACTTTAACATTCTATTCTTTTATTCTTTCAAATTATTTTACGCAAATTGGATATTATGTACAGTTAATATTTACTTTACAACCGACTTCACAACAAGATGTTCTCAATTCGTCTGGCTGTTAAAATTAATAATTATAATTAAAATTATAAGTCTTTGTATGGTGAAAAATAGGTTATAGAAGAAAAATGTATTATATCTATATTTCTCTGTTTTTAATATTTATTCCTGACATTTTTTTATCGATATTTATTTGTTATGATTATTGTTATAGTAGATCAAGTAGTTCGCCTGTAACGTCTACATACTTTTCCAGTTTTATTTCATTGAATTAAAATGTTAGTTATTTTAAGTTATTATTCATAGTAGATATTTGACGTCGTTTATGGTTTAATTCAGTTGAAATTTATTTCAATGTGTAAATATATTCATTTGTGATTAACGTCAAAGGAATATAACTTCTTACGTACGTACAAATATAGACACGGCTATTTTAAAATGGCTGCAACTATTTTTATGTTCCACTGCTGAGCACGCGCTCTCCACAGCTGGACGAGGCTCCAGGCCACTAACACCACGCTCTTTGATTTAGCTTGGTGGAGCGAGGTACGGGTTAGTGGCAAACCCAGTTAGGATCATATCGTTCTTAAGGCCGCCGATATCATTTAATGACTGCTATCCAATAGAATCACTCAGGACCGAGAGCTTAACGTGTTCTTCGAAGCACAGAAGGGGGTATACAATCTATTCACTAATGTTCACCATTCCAGTTTCCGACTGCTCCCAACGTTGCTTAACTTTGTAGATCGGTTACGATCTACATAAGTCGCGGGGCTTATTGTTTATTGTCTATTCATCATCAACCCATTAATGTCCCACTGCTGAGCAAGGGTCTTCTCTCAGAGGGAGAAGGATTAGATTTCCTCGCGATGTTTTTCTTCACCGTTATAGCGAGTGGTAATTAATTTCTAATACCCACATAACTATGAAAAATGAAAGGTGCATGCGAGATTCAAACCCCAAATACCCAGCATGAGAGGCGGAATCTTAACCACTACGGTATAACTGCTTTTTATTATTGTCTATTACGTAGATTTAATATGTATTTTCGTTTGTTCCAGGCATGGTTGGAGCGCCCGATGTCGTCAGACCGTCAGAGAAAGTCGAAGACTACTCGCCCCACGTTAACGGCAATCCTGTTTTTACTATCAGCGGTATGTATTGTTTAATTATGTATTTTACAACCCCGTTTTTAGGGTTGAAGAGTCAAATGGCAAAAATAAAGCCCTTATAACTGTGTCTTATACGCCTGTCCGTCTATTTAAATAAATGTCACAACCATTTTATTCGGAAAAATTTGGCACCTTTGCTTGGAAATATGAAACATTTTAATCCAAGCGTCTAATCGATAACTAATACGGGTTGTTCAAATTGGATTTCCCTATTCCTCGCTAGATGGCGTTAATCTCTATAACATGATCTTGATTCTATTTATACTATTGAATGCCGAAAGGTCGTACATAATTATTTTGATAATGTAACTGAAATCATATAGTGATTCTTGATTATTCATATTAACATTACGCGCTGATGCCTCGGGTACTGATGTCATCTAAATGTGAAATAAGTATATGATGATTGCAAGCATCTCCTGTGTGACTAACGTAAGTAAAATAGAGTGAATATTAATTCTTCCGTTTATACCCATTTATTGTGAGTTGAGATCAGTAAAGTACATTATCTATCTGTAGTACATTATCTGTTTTAGATCATAAAATAATACAAGATTTGTTTGGAAAGTTGCTGTATTATATATGTATATATAGCCATTACTGCCCTACTGCAGGTCAGGTCTCCATTGAGAATAAGAAGAATTAGGCCTATTCCACCACGCTTGCCAGGGATTCGTTCACTATGGATGGTATAAATAATGTCCACTCATTAGTACCCTACTGCTGGTCAGGTCTCCATTCAGGATAAGAACAATTTGTCCATATTCCACCACGCTGAACAAGGATTGATTCACACACTTTCGAGATTTTTACAGAGAACTGTCAGATGAGCCCATTTCCTCACGATGTTTTCCTTCACCGTTAAAGCGAGTGATAATTAATTTCTAAATATTAATTACTGTATTTATATATAGATTTGTGTTCACTTTTACATCAAATTATTTTACATCGATAATAATATTGATAGCTAATTAAATTGTATACATTGATTTGTCATTTTTCATGCACTTAATGTCTTTTAATATATTAAGCATAGCTTTAAAAATTAAAACGTGAGATTATAACCCAGAAATTAATTATCACTTGCTTTAACAGTGAAGGAAGACATCGCGAGGAAACCCACTTGCTTGAGTTCTCCGTAAATTGTGCATGGAGGTGGTAACTTCACCTGCGTGGTGCCTAACCCTTCTCTATACAACGAAGACCTGTGCTCAGTAGTCTGGCGCTTTTCTTAGTAGTAAACAAGCATGCAGTCATCTTAAGTGGTCACTGCAGCCCACGGACATCACATCTAACCTCAAACAGGACTGAAGTGCCATGTCTATCGATCTGTAGTTCTACTTCCAGCAGTCTGTCACTCATGAGTTGATAATGAAAATTATCTGGTTTCAAAGCTTGGAATGATAAAAACAGACCGCTTAATCTATAAGAAAGTGAATCAACGTTCAATTAATAACCTACCACGTAACTATTAGTTTAATTGCCACTTAGGTTTTTATAAATCGTGCACCGCGTGATCTAATGAGCGATGTCATTTTATTTCAATTTTTACTTAACTTCTTGATTTTACTCATTAACGCACTAGGGACTACGGGCTGTGAGATGTTTTCGTGTAGTTCTCTAGCACTGCCCCATTATGCGGGGAAAAGGGGGACCGTTTGGGTTTCGAGGGTACCCTCTTTGCTTGCATATAACCTCAAGCAGCTCATCCCCCCCCCCCCTCCATTAGTTAATATTTTCTCTCTGTATAATACGACTCGCGTGGGGCACCCGTAGGTATACCGGTCTGACGTGAAGAGTTTTCGGGTACGATTCCCGGCCAGCCAGACATCTAAATGATAATTCAGATTTCTGTTCTGCGTCTGGGTGGACGAGTACTCAACTCGTCTTTGTGTGTTCCCACGACAAGCCTCAACAGGGGAATTCTATAGTGGTATGATGGTAAAAAACGTTTACCAATATTACCGATTGAAATTGGATGAATTATCGAAAAATATATTGCGCGTATATATATATACTGCGCATAAGCAGTGATAGCCCAGTGGAAAGATGGCCTCTCACTCTGGGACGCCGGGTTCGAATCTCGTATTCATCTCTGATTATCCGAAGTTATATGCGTAAAAAAAAACTATCACTTGCTTTAACGGTGAAGGAAAACGCGAGGAAACTCGCTTGCTTTAGAGCACAATAAAGATTGACGTCTACCAGCCCGTATTTGGGCAGCATGGTGGATATGACCTATACCTCTCCCCTGATTCTGTGAAGAGACACGTGCTCTGTAGTGGGACATAAGTGGGTTAATGATAATGATAATGATGATGATTACCGCGCTACTTAGCTTAACGTGACTACACTGGTTTTAACTAATATTACTAACATTAATGGACCCTTGTTCTCAGATTTTTTGAAAGAAGGAAGTAAAATATATTAAGAGGACCAAAACCGATTATAAGGAAGTAAGCTTGAATCTCAACATAGAATAACCTGGAAGGTTTTATTTTGTTCATTTTTTAAGCATAAGTTCTTAGACCAAAGAACCGGTAATCGGTTTAAGAATAAGGCTGTACCTACTAATATTTTTAAATAACAATGTACTAAAACGTTTCGATGTAAACCATTCATGAATCAGAAAATCTAACTTCTAAGAATTTTTAAATGTTTTTATCGCCAGTCAATCGCTGTCATGATTTTTGACATTTCCGATACTCAAAAACTTGGAATAACGTTATCTCAATTTCAAAGGTCATCATCATTGTCATCGTCATCGTTATCTTCATCGTCATCGTCATCGTCAAAGTCACCGCCACCACTATCTTCCCAACCCATTAATGTCCTACCGCTGGACACTGGTCTGCTCCTAGAACGAGAAGGGATTTTATAAGCCATAGTTCACCACGCGGGCCAAGGCCGAATTGGTATACTTCACGCACCTTCGAGAACTTTGCAAAGAACTTTCCGATGTGTAAATTTCCTCACGATGATTTTACCGTTAAGCCAAATGATAACTAATTTCTAATACGCACATAAGTTCGAAAAACCAGAGGTTCGTGTTGGATTTGAAGCCCGGACACCCAGCGTTAGAAGCCGGAATCTTGACCAATAGGCTATCACTGCTTATTATGGAAGCCAGAGAGATTTTTGTAAACTTCTTGAAGGTGTGTGAAGTCTACCGATCCGCATTTGCCCAGCGTGATAAACTATGCCCTAACATTTCTTATTGTGACCGGAGACCTGTGCCCAGCAGTGCATTAATGTATTTTTTTATGTAAGAAGACTATCAAACGAGCGTGCAAGCCACCCGATGTTAAATGATCACCACAGCCCATGGACATCCAGATATATCTCAAACAGAACCGAAGTCCTATCTTAGGTCGTACACAGATTCATTCCTACTCCTAAGGACTAAGATGGCCGCTTCGTTGTAAGTGTACTCGGCAACCGAATCTCTCCAATCGAAACAAGAATTGCTTCACGGCGGTTTATGAGGATTTTTAATAATGACGAATAAACAGCTTTCCAAATTCAAAAAGATATTTTCAAATCGTACTTATAGTTCCGGGATTACCTTGTTGAAACAAAAAACATTCTTCAGATTTATTATATTAATATAGATCAATATTTTTTGCATAAATTGCATTGCAATCGTGGATAATAAGTACCAATTACAAGTGTTACAAGAGCGTGGTCCAGTAGACCAATTGAACTAAAGTGGTATGTCTGGAAATTGTAAAAAGTTAAGTACGTACATATCTTTTTGTATTATCTTTAACTTTATATAAAAGATAATGCCGGTTATAATTGTATTAATATTAACCTTTTTAACGTCGACGTGTGTTTGGGGTGGACATATTTAATTTATTTCAACAGTCACCTTTGCTAGTGTTTGAAAGCTTTTTCGAGTGATTTTGAAATATGTTAATAAATGAAAGTGAGTTGTTGAGTTTTTCTGTATTCAATTTAATAAAAAAATAATAAGAAAAAACAAGAAACGGTTTTCAAAAAGTGATTTAATATTTTATACAACATGAATGGTAAGTCGATTGGCATCATAATCGTCATCATAGTCAACCCATTATTGTCCCACTGCTGGTCTCTTCACAGTTTAAGAAGGGCTAGGCCATATTCGGTCACGTTGTCCAAGTGCAGATTAGTAGACTTCACACCTTCGAGAACATTACGAAGACCTCTTAAATGTGTAGGTTTTCTCACAATGGTTTCTTCACCGTCAAAGCAAATGATAATTAATTTCTAATACGCACATAACTTCGAAAAATCAGAGGTGCCTGTTGGATTCGAATCCCTGACCCCCAGCATGAGAGGCCGGAATCTTAGTCACTAGGCTATCACTGCTTCATATTACTGTACTTCCATATCTTATTTCTATACCTTATTCTGCAAATGCAATAATTTGATAGGATCTGTCCAGGATTCGATTCCCGGCTGTAAATTCACGCATCTAAATTTATGTTCTAAGTATGAATCTAGGCATTTGATTGCTTGTTATTATTTTATCAGTTTTTATTATGTTTGTTTATTAGTTTTTATTATGTTTGTTTATTAGTTTTAATTATGTTTGTTTATTCGTTTTTATTATATTTGAATAGTAACAAACAAAATGGCCAACTGATGTTAAGTGATCACTGCAGCACATGGACACCCAGCTAACCTCAAACAAAACTGAAGTTCTACCTGAAGTCGTACGTAGAAGCGTCCCTACTGAGGACAAAGGTGTTCGCCTCGCTGTAAAAGTTATTATTATTGGCATTTTAAATGACTTCATCGGAAAACCGTTACGAGTACAAGACTATTAGATATCTCATTACCAATCGCAATCAATGCGACTGGGTCAATGATATTGTGAGTAACTCTTTTTACTTATATAATTACCATTGGACTAGGTCAACACTTGAATAAAAAACGACGGAATGATTAATATTTTGTTGTTTTCTTTGGACATGTCCAATTATAATATTTAATGCATTGTTTTTTTATATTTGCCATTTGTTTGAAGAGTAGCAAACTAGCGTGCAGTTTACCTGGGTTAAATGGGCACTGCTACCCATAGACACTCACATCTAACTTCAAACTAGACTGAATGGTCACAGCCTATGCCAACATGTAATCTGAAACAAGACTGAAGTCCTCTCTAAGGTCGTACTTACATACGATTCTTTACTACTCCTGAGGGCTAAGATGGTCGTTTCGCCACAAGTACATCCGACAATCACACCTCTCCAGTCGAAACGAGTATTGGTTCACAGCGAATTATAAGGGCGCTGATGGCGCCTCCCCAATCGAACCATAATTCTAACACCTATTCTAATACCTATTAATTTATCGCCCCTAGAAAAGATTTCCTTTCAGAATCAGCTAATCCACATTCCAATGAAACTTGTATGGGAAATTCCCAATTATCTTATGCAGGCGTGGCAGTAAATAATATGCTTTGTCTGTTAGAAATCACTAAACCAACAGTGCACGTGTTGGTAACACTTTATACTTAGTTAAATGCATTATCTATTATTGCAAATTTATATTGTCTTGACGTATATGACGGTAACGTCTGTCCATTTGTTTACATTTAAAGGGCAGTGTTTATTAACATAATAATGATCCGGTGAAATTCGTACCAGCTAAAATGGATTTGATCGTAATTCTTCATAATGATTATCGATCCTAGCTTTCCAGCTTTAATTCGTTGAGGTCGATAACATTGGCCCCCATCTTGTGCGGGAATTTCGTTTGGTTATTAAAAGAAATTCGATTGTAATTCGAATTAAATCAAAGTTTTTTATTTCAATGAAAGACAAATACAGCCAAGTGCAAGATATTCTGGTAAACTACGTATTTTATCGTATATTGGGCGATTCGGTAATATCATGCCCAAATGTCATCAATTAACACCTGTCATGAAATAACGATTTTGAGTGTAATAATAATTAATGACAACTTCATTAAACCGCACGGAATGATAACAATTATATACATAGCGTACTTGGCTGTCAAATAGGTCTGCCACTAATGCCATCTATTGAAAGTAATCGGAAGTTGCAATTCCCATACACAATTATCAATGATGTTTTTTTCGATCTTTCGACGGTTCCTTTAGGATTTTACTATTTTTTTTCCTAAACCATCTCAGTACTTAGATGAACAAAACAAAAAAAACATATTCAAATCGATCGAGCCGTTTTCGAGTTTTTGCGAGATCAACGAACAGCAATGGATTTATAAATATATAGAAGATACTAGATATAATCAGGGATAGCCTGGTAGTCTGGTGGTAAGAAAAAAGGTGGGAGGTTCGAATACCAGACATGTATTACTGACAATTTTTGGACTGTACAATAACTATTTATATATATTTATAGGTATAGGTGGTACTTGTGGAACTGGTGGAAGTACCATCGCCGCCCTCATAATCCGCCGTAAGGCAATTATTGTTTCGGTTAGAAAGGCGCCGTTGCCGGACACAATGACAGTGAGACGATCATCTTAGCCCTCAGTAGTAGTAACGCACGTATCTATGGTGTCCATGGACTGCAGTGACCACTTAACATCAGGTGGCCTGCATGCTCGTTTGCTACTTTACAAACAAAAAAAAATGTATCAATAGATTGTGCTTGAAACAGAAGAATGTATCAACTCGGTACCTATTTACAGGTTACAGAGTTCTTTGTGGTTACATGCTAGATGTATGAAACACATAGAAAAAAAATACCCGCATAATATTGTAGGAATTTCTTACATGATAAAACCGCTAACGACCATATTTTACTCTGGTATCATTCAGGTGATTGCGTCTAGCGATAAATCATATATTTCTTCACTGCAGTTTTATCCTTAACAATATTAGTCGAACCGGATGACAAGTGTTCAGTGGTGCAAGCACTAATCAACAAGCGGATATCAGAAATGGTAGCCTTACGACTTGATTGGCATTGTGTATGGGAGCGGAAGTAACATGCTATATATAGCTGTATACATTGCCGAGTATCCAACGGCTGCCCGTGTACGTGTGGACCGTTATATTTGATGTAGACTGTTTTCATTACTCGGTGCGAACTCCATAAAAATCCGTAAACTAATAAATGTCGCAGCAAATTGTATGCCGTTGGAAATAGTGTTCCATCGCATCTGACCTATCACTCTTATTGTTGCCGAACGGTAAATCCCGGTAACATCGAGTGCAACCTGATCGCGTTTGACATAAATGTCACGTGTGAACAGATTATATTTTCGGCCATAACCTATATTTATACAGCGGCTCGCATCTGGGAGTGTGTGCTAGTCACAATTAGACCAGGACAGAAGCATATTAAACCACTGTTTTAATTGGGTCGGTGGAGATACGTTAAAACGCTTTCTACACATAGCCCCACACTGGAATGTGTACCCAGTGTCGTGGGTGCCATGGATACGTACAAGATGAGTTCAAAAACACCCAGACCCAGAAATCTAAATTTTCAGAATAGAAATCTATATTTATCATAACAGAAATCTAAATTTATCATTTAAATGTCTGCCCTGCGAGGAATCGAACCCAGAACCGTCTACATATTATTATCAGATCGGTATGGTAATCACTGCGCCATGCGGGTCGTCAGATACGTTAAAAGCGAAACATCTTTTTTTTTCCAACAGATATCGTCAACCACAAATCTTCAGACGACGTAACGACGGCGCCGACGACGACTAAACGACATATTATATTTTAGCGTCAACTTATTAAATTACTGGTCCAAGGTGTGATGACTTGAAATATTGTTTTCGATTATAAACATAATATTTTTCATTACAACGCAACTGTCTTCTTGGAAAGTTAAGCATCAAATTACTGAGTTTATAACCTAGCTATGTTAGCTTTTATAGGTGGTAGAACAATCGTTCGTCTGGGGAAGTACCACCGCCGCCCTCATAATCCGCCGTAAAGCAGTTGTT
>DWKL01004563.1:0-10501 GCA_018249415.1 Phareas burnsi
CGGCAACCGCACCTCTCCAACCGAAACACAAAAATTGTTTCACGGCAGATTATGAGGGCGGCGGTGGTACTTCCCCGTATAAACTACAGTTCTACAACCTCTCAAAACATCACAAAGTCGGGCGCGGTCGTCAGTTGGGTGGGTGATCGCTAGTAGATAAATGTCATGCTCACTTCTGCGCTACGGAGGGCACGTTAAGCCGTCGGTCGTATATGTTATTATTGGTTTGCAGTCGTTTAACTTTGTCAGAGGCCTTATAGGCAGTCTGAAAAATTTCTGACAGGGTTATTTTTTTAAATTTATTTTTTTATGCTTTTGATTATCAATATTATTAACTACTATGTACAATATATAATATAGTACGCATCGACTCCGTGTGCTTCACATTGGGGTCATCTGAATGTTCCGCTGTGCAGCGACTTGATACCGCACAGGCACAACATTAGGCCCCGGGTATATGTCAGAATATCAAAAATGTCTCCTACATGTCGACACACAACTGGCATGTAAGACCAGTCATGTTTCATAAAGGAAAAAAGGCACTAACCCGCTGTCCCTCAACTAATCCACATTAGAGCAGCAAGATCGAGTATGTTCCAGGCTTCCCTCAGTTGTGGGGAGAGACCCGTACTCAGGGGCCATAAAAAGGGTTGCAGCCATTAAAGACGACACGAATACAAGCTATTGTGCATACTTTATATATAAAGTGTTTGTGAATAAGCTATTATAAGCATGAGCATTATACGTGCAATAAAAGTAAATTATGTTGATGTTGATGTAATTATGATGATGTGGAAAATTAAAGTTCTAATACACAACGGGTTCCAACGTTTCACAGAGGTAATATATTCTTTGTTTATAACAACCTCCTCTATATATATGATCTCGTATTCATAGTATACCTTATCCCAGTCCTCAATAACTAACACTAACGTAAGCATAACGTGATAAACAACTAGACAGAGAAATTGACGTCCTTAAATAGGTGTGGGAATAGTGTAATAGTTAAATTGGTTAATAGGTTGATAGGTGGCAGAACTAGTTCGACCGAGGAGTTACCACCGTCGATGTCACAGTTTGTTACGAAGCAATTACTGTGTTACGGTCGGAGAGGTGTCGGGTACACTTACAGCGGGGCGATTATCTTACTCCTCAGTAGTGGTAACGCATCTGCATACGATCTCAGGTAGGACTTCAGTGCTGTTTGAGGTTAGACATAAATTTTCATGGGCTGCTACGAACACTTATCATCAGGTGGCCAGCAGGCTCGTTTGCTACTCTTCTCACATAAAATGGTTTCTGACATGAATCTCCATTGGCTGCAGTGACCACTTAGCATCAGGTGCTCTGCACGCTCGTTTGTATACTTTTCTCACATAAAAAAGGCTTCTGGGTTGAGTGTCCATGGGCTGCTGTGACCACTTAAAATTAGGTGTCCTGTGTGCTCGTTTGGTATTCTTCTTACATAAAAAAGAGCTTTTCCCAGAAAGGGGTATTGTGCCGTTATCAAGGAGGTAGTCCCCTTTCTCCTTCGTTCTTCGGTATGTAATTTCTCTCGTTCTTAAGTATGATCACCATAAATTCTGTTGTTTTACAGCAGTGTTACACTTTACTGTGGTGTGTTCTGTTCGATTCCATCCAAAAGAGGAAGTGTCGCTATTACAGGCCAATGCCCTCCTAGATTAAATCTCTTAGTCGGTCCTATGACACCCACGGGAAAAGAGGGAATGTTGGTATTCCAGGCACCACACAAGATAATACGGTTTGCATATAAATCAGTATATTATCCCCACTGAGAAGTGCGCAATGTTTTTGTTGCTCATACTTAGGGGATTCAAAAGAAACCCACACACACGTATTTCCAACGTAAATTTGCCCCTTTTTAAGCCATATCATTACCATTAACTCATATCCCTTCCGCAAAGTAAAACTGTAACCAACTCAAATATAATCCTGAATAAAAAATGCCTTCAAAAACCGGAAGCTAATGCCTCGCGTGTGTGGAATACGGGAAATTCCCATGCGTTCTGGTATCCTTACATTCATTTACATATATTTGTTCACGCACAAGCATGACGAAATGAAATTTATGACAATTTTCTGCCTTTTGCACGAGCTGCTTGGCGATTTTTTACGTTAGAAGAGTAGCAAACGAGCGTGCTGGCCACCTGAGGTTAAGTGGTTATTTCAGTCTAAGGACATCCACATCTAACCTCGAACAGGACTGAAGAACTATTTAAGAATAGAAATTTCTCTCTCTAGCTGAACTATAATTAATATTCTCGAGCGGAGGGAGGAGGGGGCGCAAGTATTAAGGTTAGTGATCAATTTTGTGTTAGATGCGCGACTGAATAAAATATATCTGTTTGACGGACCGACCGAATTTCAGTTTGAATATAAATGCCGAATCCAAAAACGCGACTCCAAACTCACAAAATTTTCTCGTTTGACCTCAATCTAAGTGAGAGTTCAAACACGTACACGAAGTCTTTCATTAGATTTATTTATTAAATACTAGTTGCCAAATTGAATTTAACTACCAACCCGGTGACGTGCAAAATGAATCGGTACGGAGTGTGAATAGGATATACAAAACGTATTGTATATGGCGACTAAAGATTTTCCCATCTATGTACCAATGTAAGGGACAATGAGGAAAAATGATAGCACTTCAGTGGTAGCAAATGAGGCTGTTGTTCTGTCAGGAATTCATTACAGATGTTCACGGATTATAATGTCTATTTTAATATCAAATACAGTGAATGTTCGTTTCTGTATTATCCACTCTCCCCAGTTCTAGGTTCAAATTCCAGATACAGGACCTTCTGGGGGCGGCAGCGGCCACTTACCTTCACGCTACCTGGATGCTTGGTAACTTGTATGTCATTTAAAAGTTACCGATTATTATTATTAGTAATGCTTGCTTGTTACAGCGCTTACGCTTGAAAAATTTGTCCACTAAATAAATTTAAGTGTCTGTCAATGTGCCATGGAGAGACTTGCTATATGGAGTGTAAATTGAAAGGTCAACTTAAAAAAAATAATACATTAGAGAAGTAACCGAAGATAGACCCTAAAACTAAAATTAAAGTGTGCAGGACATTTATGAGGAGCGAACAACGAAAGTTCGGTGAAAACAGTGTAATGTAAGAAATGAAAAAATTTAGACCACACAAGAGATGTAATGACATGACAACAGGTCACGGATAAAAAATTCGGAGTAGACTCGCGAGAGCCAGGCCTGGATGAAAACAAATGGAGGAATCATATCACAAGTAAGAACGGGAAGTGAAATAATACTGTCACTAAAAAGTGTATATCATTATCATCAACTCATTATTGTCCCACTAGAGGGCAGGGGTATCCTCCACAAAGAGAAGAATTAGGCCATAGTCTAACACGCGGGCCAAGTGCGGATTGGTGGACTTCACAAACTTTCGTGAACTTTACAAAGAACTCTCGGATGTGTAGGGTTCCTCACAGTGTTTCCTTCACCTTTCGAAAAACCAGAGGTGCGTGCGGGATTCGAATACCGGACACCCAGCGTGAGGCCGGAACCTCAACTAGTAGGCTGTCGCTGTTTTTATACTATTAACTTAATCTTAACAAAATTATTATCTGACAATATCTACATTTATTATTATAAAAACCAGTGACTGCCCAGTGAACTTTTCGAAATGATGTGCGTATTAGAAATTGAATATTGGGAAAGGAAAAAATCGCAGGAAACCAACATGTCTGAGAAATTTCCGTGAAGTTCTGAAAAGTGTGTGAAGTGTACTAATCCGCGCTTGGCCAACGTGGTTGACTATAACTTAACTTTTCTCATTTTGAGAGTAGATCTGTGTCCAGCAGCGGGACAGAAATGTTTTTATGATGATGTCTTATTTTACAAAAAAACACTACAACACTTTTTTTTGTTTCGTTATAATAATCGGTGCATTGTCTTGGCTGGCGCTGGACGGGGCGTTGCACGAAGTTGATTAAACTTTGTAATCCCTCAGTAACTTCGTGAGGGATCAACGTAAGGGATTGACGTCTTTGTTAAAAGAGATTTGGGGAAAACATTGTGCTTTGACGCTCACAAAGTTATTTGTATTCATACAAATGCTTACCCTAATAATTTTGTCAATCAATCAATAATTAGCAAAACACTTACCTCTACTGGGCTATTCCATCGGACGATGATTTGAAAAGGGTAGAACTCCTCGAGAGGGGCCACATGGCCTCCGGAGACACCACCATCATGCTTATTTTATGCAAACCTAGTAAGTTTTTTTACCTTTTGTGCTTTTGAAAATGTCTTAGCATAAAGTTGTCATAGATGTCGGTTATACTGTAATATAGTATAACCGACATTTAATGATTGATTAACTAAGGCATTGTCAGGCTAAGAACTGTCTTCTTATTAGAGTACGCACAAAAATTAGTGTACGCACCGTACAGGCATACCTAGCTCCGTGCTAATTATAACGCATTTAAATGCTTGTAGAAGTATGTATAGTTTGTCCGGGGAAGTACTCCCACTGTCCTCAAATCCGCCGTGAAGCAATTGTTTTGTTTCGATTGGAAAAGTATGGTGGAGTGGTTGCCGGGTAGACTTAGCTCGCAGGAGTAGTGACACATTTACGTATGATCTCAAATAGGACTTCAGTCCTGTTTGAAGTTAGATGTGGGTGTTTATGGGCTAGAGTCCACTTAATATCAGGTAGCTTGCGCGCTATTCTTTTTATATAAAAAAAACCGAATAAATAATTCTGTTTACGAATGAAATTGAGTATACAAGTTGTTAATAAAATATATGTAATAAAAAAGTATCCAAGTGCGTGCTGGAGCACGCACAGTAAAGGGTTCCGTAGTCGGTATAGATATTCACTTTGTAATAAATTTGTATATAGAGAAGACAAGTAGAAAACAAAGTTATTTCTAGGATCGGTAAACTCATTTAGAAATCTTCATTTTTTTTAAGTACATCTTAAAAAATAGTGATATTCCACACTCTAAATTTAGTTTTCTGTTACTTATGTGGGGCGAAATCAGTATTTTTTTTTTAAATTTCAATATAAAGCAATATAATACCCTGGATACATACAAAGATATAGACACCAAATCCGGAATAGAAATTTAAATCCATTGAATCGAACCTGGAACCCTCTGCGTGTCAGACCGGTATGATAACCGCTGCGCCATGTTACACATACGTCAGGGCTTGACGATCCGTCAAGGCTCGACGTATGTATAGAACACACCTACGTTTCAAATTTCATCTACATAATAAAATATGAGTAAAATGACTCTGACCTAAGAACAGACTAATAGATAGATGGAATGTCGATATAGTTTTTGACATTTAGCTACAAGACCCTAAAAATCAACAAAATTTTAGCGTCAAGAGAATGGAAGAATAAGCAAAAAAAGGCCATAGAAATGAAACAGGAGCAAATACCTTATATCTACTTGAACAAGAATTTCTTGTCCAAGTAGATTCATCTTCATCCTTGAGACCTCAGGGAGTACAGTAATAAATTGACCTTGATTAATAAACTTTTTCCCTTCAGATACTTATGAGCCGTATAACTTTTATTTCTTGACTTCTTTCCATTTTGAGTTTGTTTTTTAGTATTCTGTAAGGAATGAAATGACATTCGAGGTCTATCTGACTTATGAGTTCAATGCTGGGCATAGATCTTCTCTAGAAGGGACATTTTGCTGTAGCCACCGCGCTTAACTGTGTTGATCGTACGTGGTGACCGTCGAACCACGATTTACGAACCACGAAATGTTTAAAAAACTTTTTAATGTAAAATCTAACCGATTTCGAAATGACAACAGAGTGAAAAATAATATTTTAACGGAAAGTTTATTATATAATTTTGGAGACGGTCCTCATATCAGCATTGGCGATAAATCACCTTGTGATTAAGCGACCTCATATATACATATATTTGAGAACTGAAGTAATTTTGAAGTGTGGACTTAAAAGCATCGTTCGAACCATCCAAAAAGATCAAGACATCACAAAGTAATTGGTGAACGTACAGAAAACAATGTGACGTATTGACAACCTTTCCGAAGGGAAGTCTCTGCAAAACAAAGTGTGACAACAATAATTATAAACATCGCGCTTTTTAGTGGTTGCAGTGTTATTACAAAGGAAGAAATTAACAAATTTAAGTCAAAATACAACAAATTATTTTACAACGGCTTTACATTATTCTTAAATGAAAAAAATACGAAAGACGAAGAGTCACCTTTATCATCTTTAAATACTCTAATAATCTGTGCTGCATTTATTAATGTTTATATTTTACTTTATGTTATACATTTTACTTTATTTTATTTATTATTAAAAGAGAAACTAAACATACTGACAACTTAAAACGAAATTGTATTTTGAATTATAAAGGGAAAAGAACGAAAACAAAAGCCTACTCTTCTTCGAACGCTCGGTGAAAAATATAGACTGCAACTATTATTATGTAAAAAAGTCGTCGTTTTATTTTATTATTGCGACATGTCGGTGTGTTTTCTTCACTGTCACTCTTTCAAGTAACACCTTTTTAGGTATACTCGTATTTCTGATCTTGGGAATAGAATAGTCAGAACTGAACGAGCGTAACGTTGATACGACAGGGACGATATCGAATTATGAGGCAGAAAGAACATGGGTGCCACTAATTGGAGCAGATCCTTTGTCTTATCGTCGCGATGAGAGGATAGGGACAATGTTATCTTGACATAATTCAGTATGAGCGTATGGTGTGAATATTGTACTTGGTTGTCTAATAACTTTTAGTATAAATAACTTTATAGCATAGAAGTTGTAAACGAGTATGCTAATCGCTTTTATGTGAGAGAGTGGACGAGCGTGCAAGCCACCTCATGTTAAATGGTCACTGCAACCCATGGATACTCACATCTAACTTCAAACAAAACGGAAATTATATCTGAAGATGTGTTATTATTCCCGAGGACAAAGACGGTCGCTTCGCTATAAGTGTGTATGGAAACCGCACCTTTCCAACCGAAACACAAAAACGGCTTCACGAGAGCGGCAGTGGTAGTTCACCGGACGAATTTTGTTCTACAACCTATCAAAGTTCAATCATCAAATCCGTTTGAGGTTAGACGTGGCTACCAATGAACTGCAGTAACCACTTAACATTAGTTGGCCTCTATGCTAGTTTTAGTCCTCTAACATAAAAAAAAATCCGGATGATGCTTTAGAAAACGCTGCGGACACAAATAATGAGATACCAAGTTGGACTAAAACTGAAGGCCGGTTCTAAACCTGGTATTTTCTGACGCTTTAACAAAAGACAAATCGATAGACGATCGACGATCGTGGCAAAAGATAAGTGTAGACGAGCTATAGCCACTTAACTCCGACTGCACGTTCGTTAGCCACTTCAGTACTGTAAAAGTAAACTGAAGTGGCTAACTAGGCCGCTACCGTGACCCCTGATCTAGTGCTGCACACAGTCGTATGTAGCACTAGATCAGGGGTCACGGTAGTGGCCTTGCCTGTCTAGCACGCTACCGGTAACCCTTTGTAACTGACTTCAAAAAAGATGTTATCAATACGAACCATACATATACGTATGTATTATTATTGGAATTGCATGTTTCATTTATGTTAGTATACTGAGTGTTCTAAAGAAATTTCATAATTGTACGAATGTATATTTGTATGTTTGTACGTTCGAGCTTCTGTGTGTTTGTGCTTTTATTCGTTTGTGCGTTTGTGTGTTTATTCGTCGGTATGTTTACATCTTTGTATGTATCGTTGGATGTTCGTCTCCGTGTTTTCAGGAAACTAAGAGATTGCTACAGTTATCGACAATTCGAAATCCTTTTTAACGTTCTACCCATATCTCCGCTACGAATTCAAGAAAGCCTGAATTACATTAGCGATTATATTTTACTTCATAAATTCCCAAATAACAAATTTCAATAACATTAATCAATATAGTTTAGAAGCAACAGCAGTTATAACAGTGATAACATAGTAAGACTTCGGTCGGTCACACTGATAATAGTTCAGCTTTCAAAGGTTTGCTTTTTCGTCACATGTTCAATTGCCGATCATCAAAACTGTAAGGTACCTTAGAATTGTCCATGGACGGCAGTAACCACATAACATCAGCTGGGATGCATGATACTTGGCTATTTTTTACTCTCTTCGCTGTTAAATAATGGACAAATCTTAGACATGTAGGTTTTCTCACAATATCCTCCTTCATCGTAAAGAAAGTAATCATTAAATACTAAATATGCACTTCAAACCTCAAACTAAAAAAATAACGTCGAAATAGCGCCATAATCTATCACTGTTCCGTCCCGTTAACTTTTTTACATAACAAATATAAATATAAGCTCGTAACAAATATAAATACAAAACATTTTGTAAACAGGAGCTTGTGATTTATTTCTCTCAATAACTGGAAGACGTCTTTTTCAGACACGATCGCTTACGTGGATCGAATACCAACTATTCCGAGTGTACGATCCAGTGAACTGTATTTTGAAATATGGTCTTTTGGAGGACGTAAAAATCTTTATCTACTTATTCGTGCTTTAGCAAACAAATTATTTTCTTTTGAACCTAAAAGTGGAAGGAGAAATGATGTGGCGAGTGTAATGGATCACTTCACCGGAGATTCAGTTCAAAAACTGAAAATGAAATACTAGTGAAATAATGTCATTATGTTTTTGTTATCATTATGTCCCTTTTCTCTCGTAAATTACACATTTTCTCACGTTTTAATTTGCACTGTTTGGGGATAAGTTTTTGTAACTATTATTTTTAGGTAATCTAAACAGCAAATTTATGAGCAAGCAGCCCGTTCCATATGAAGCGGTGCAACTTAGAACTTCGTCAAATAGGTCATAACTACCTGGAATTCTACCTAGAGTCGATCACAGATTCGTCCTTGCACTTGACACTCAAATTTGCAGGTACTAAGGAATGCGTCATTATTTCTGTAATTCGATGATGAGGTTCCAAGTCAGAACATTGCTTTTGTGTGCTAGAAACAGATGAGGAGTTGAAACCGTTGCGGTCAAACTGTCGAACTATGAATTAAGCCTTATTTTTTGTTATAAATAATACTTTCGTAGGATAAGTTTTATTGTAATAATTTCAACAGAGTGTAACATGAGCGCGTACATAAATACGTGAAACGTAGTTTGTAGTTCCGTGCGGGATATTAATTCAGTCTATGCTATTCGTCCGTGCATTCCACCTTTAAAGGGCTGTGCAAAATAGGTACCGAAATACTTTAAATTTTCATAGAATATGATTTTATTGGTGACGTATATGATTGCAGATAGCCTAATAAATAAAAAAGTTAAAAAATTACGGGTTCTTCTTGGGCGTAATCTTCGTAGCTTTTGCCATTTTATTGTGTTCTCAGTTTCTCTCTGGGTGGCTGTTATAGGAAGACCAGTGAGAGTGGGATCCTTGGTCACATCAACGGTTAGTTGATCGGCCGCGGGGTCTTTTTCTTTTACCCTTCTTACTAATTTATCGAGGTTGCCTGGTTGGCGAAGAGCAATGTGGCCAAGTAACCCAGAATCCTTAGGTAGAATGTCATAAAGCCTTTAGTTTCCATGTGCAATTGGTCTATGTGTATATGTATGCTTTTCCTCTATTGGAACTGTAACACATACAAGAGTCAAACTTGATGTAATAATACAAACCCTGAAGTAAAATAAAAAACCATTGACCAAGTGTGAGTCGGGGTAAACTCCCGAACCGAATGAAAGGATTTTTTTGGAAATACAAAACACAAATATAATGTGTGGTGAAACCATGAGTCCGATTCGCACTTTGCGGGTTTTTTTATCCCAGAACCGGGATCACGGAGTGAATATTATCCATTCTGTTCGGTTCAAGCCAGTGGCCCGTATTCTGAGATATGGTCATTTAAACGGACATGAGTCGGGGTCCACATGATTTGGATCCGACCTTTCTAACGAAAACCGATTATGGTATAGGGACGGCTTGGCCGCGACTTGAAATATGAGTGCAAGTGATATGTGGTAGAACAATAGTCTCGGTAGAACAATAGTGCCACGGAGAGGTATCACCACCGTCCTTATAATCTGTGACGTTGTTGTCTTTCCGTCGGAAAGGTGTGGTTGTTGGGTACACTTACAGCGAAGTGACCATCTTAGTTTTCAGAAGCAGTGACGCTTCTATGTACGACCGCAGATAGAATTTTAGTCCTATTTAAGGCTAAGTGTGGCTGTCCATGGGCCGCAGTGACCACTATCACATCAGGTGGTCTGCACGCTCGTTTTCTACACGTTTCACATAAAAGTTAAAGATACTACTGACTTATGTTTGAAAAAACCAATTGCGGATTGGTAAACTTCACACACCTTAGAGAACATAACAGAGAACTCATAGTTGTGTAGGTATCTGCGCAATGTTTTCCTTGTTAACGCAAGTGATCATTAATTTCTAATATACACATAATTTCGATAAATGCTGTGT
>DWKL01004564.1:0-10500 GCA_018249415.1 Phareas burnsi
TATTAAAGGTTTTTAGTCATGTCATGTCAGGCAAATATATAGTGCTGGTAAAGTCACAGCTCATAAAGTCGTTAAAAAAACAAAGCTGCTCAGTTATTCAAAGAACTACTCCTATTACGTAGTGTGCATGCACGGCATTACCAAATTAGTTTGATTAATTAAATTAAATAAAATAACATTTATTTCGAGACAATTAACTTATATCAAAATTAATCTATTTGTCACAATAAGCTATTCTAATACTTTTGGATCGACTTTTGAAGAATGATTTTTATTTCTCAATTCTTCCTTATTGTGTATTGAATGCGTTTGTCTTAAAACGTACACGGGTCATATTCCCAAAAGTATATTATTTTTACAATCTTTACAACAATATCCTTGTATGACGATGTTACTATCCAATGTTCTAACAATGAACAAAACAGGTAAATTGTAGCTTCACAAATAAGTTACATGACATTTGTATATTTTTGAATAATGAATAAGGTCATAATAATTATTTCCCATATTTCATTTTATTTTTATATTCTGTTACATCAGTCTCAACCACCTTTGACTTACCACGAAAGTCTTGCTGGAATTGTATAAAATATATATTTTGAATATTATTTTGAAACGTATTGTAAATTGTGTAGGTCTGCAAAACAATGACTTCGTTATTTCTGATCACACTATGTTTTATTTTACAATATTTATATTGTAGCATAGTGATTACAAAAATTAATACCATTAATTATTTAAATTGACAAATGACTACATTAAATTACATTGTTATGCAATTCATAATGCCCGCCCTACTGATATTAAATGGTCAGAAAGACAAAAACTATTTCACGACGGAATTATTATATAGAGGCGGCAGTGGTACTTCCACGGACGAACTATAGTTCTACCACCCATAGAACATACAATCATCGTACATGCTTAATGGTGGAAAACAGAAGTTTATTTTATGAAGTCACTTAAAAATATATATTTAATATCGAATATTATATTCTTATGATAATAAAGATTCTTATACTTCAACATATGCTGAATATACAGCATTTATGTTATCTATACTACGTTAATTACACTTACCTCGTCAAGAGACATATTGAAGCGAATTGCTGAGATCTGAAAGATAATACAACTGGTATTAAATTTTGTTATATTAATTAAGAGGAGAATACATTTCACTTCAAGTTAAAATCCACAGTAATATCTTCCATTAATACGAACTGACTCGAATTTGGAGTTTCATGTAATGTTGACGATATGATACATATACCAACTCGTAGGTAATTTACGGCAGCTGAGCGGGTTTGAAGTGTTACTATCAGGGACGCATTTCTATTACATAAAAAAGACTTTAATATATTTATTTATACTTCTATATGTAACATTGACGTTCTACATTTACTTGTGCATAATACATGCACGATAATAACATCAACAAAATAACTGTAAGAAATTGTATTTTTGTTGTGTTGCTTCTATAATTTTTAGTGAATACCGCGTAATATAAATGTTAAAAACAATTTAATACTCGCGGATATAACTTATTTCTTCGTTGCTTAATTCTTCGATAGTACTAAATAAATTCATTGCCGTTTATTACTACTAATCTTATGTGGCATTTAGTTGTTTTATGATGTGATAATAGAAAATGAAACATTCTTCCAATTATGCCTTTTTTAACTTTAGCTCGACCCATTACCATTTCACAAACAAAATTCACAAAAGAAAAGGTTAAAAGCGGAAGTAAGTATATACCTATAATATTTTTGGTTTTTGATTATCAAACATCTTAACTATCTTCCGAATATTTATGTATTAGATACTTACTCGTAGTATGTTAATGTAAGACAACGATAATATTTATTTAAGTAACATAAATATTTTGTTAAATAACATAGTTGAACTACAAAAAGAATAATAATATATGTTTGCTCGGTCAACAGTTTTATTTATATTGACTTGCATAAATAATTATATTGTAAATATGTATTACCGCGCATATTATCAAAAAGTACTAAAATTAATTCGAGATTATATTATTGTCTATTGAAAAAACTTTCCTTAAAATTTAAATTCTAATAAAAGTCTACATTGCAAGGTACATAATATGCTAATGGTAATGAATTGTAACCTGCATTATCCTATTAAAATTTAAATAATTAGTTTACTTAATACTCAAAAATTGCTCTATTTAAGCATAAAGTTATACAAAACTTGATTCTGTACTATAGTAGACATTCTTTAAGTTCAATGACCGGAATAGCGACAAACAGGAACGCGACTTAAAACGTGCAACTTAAATTACACTATCATGTATTTCACGGTAACGAATTACGCAGATTTCGACCTTATTCCAGTGTACATATAAAATTACGCGATAATATTACGTGGTCACTAATTATAAAAAATCCACAAAAATCACGATACGCCATTTAAATATTGTATACTAACGGAACTAACGGAAAAAAAATTGAATTTTTATAAAAACAGTTTTTAAATTGTTGTCTGTCTGAGCGGATACTCCTTGGGAACTACAGAACCGATTTCTAAGAGACTTTACGTTACGTGGAATGATTTAGCTTGTTTTTATATATCATGAAATATCTAAACTCTAAACCTTCGTATTCATAATACTTTCTTTGTTATTTATATCCATAATTAAATGTAGACAAACAATAAGATTGTATATTCGCGCGTTCTATTTTTTACCGCATACGTGCAAGATGTGGAATGAACTTCCTCCTGAGGTATTCCCGGGGCGCTATGACATGGGGCTCTTCAAAAAGGGTGCAAAAAGATCTTTACTTCTGAGCCGGCGATGCATTAACGACTCCTTTATTGTTGCAAATGTCCATAGGCGACGGTGACCACTTTCCATCAGGTGATCCGTCTGCTTTATCGATGGATAAGTTATAAAAAAAACATTGTAATTATTTTACTATTTCTGGGAAAAGACCCTTGTCGTTCCTAAGATTCCGCATTTATAATATATTACTATGAGAATCTCGAAACTTTCAAATTCATAAAATAACCTTTTGCTATATACAAATAAAAACCTTGCTTGGTAACTTTGAAACGTACAGATACAGAAAAAACAATGTTTCCCGAGTCCCGACTAGAGGCGGCAATATTACTTATAAGAAAACATAAAAAGTCTAAATTATTAATTGGTTTTGTCGACTCAGAAGTTATTTTTGCATTATTACATTAAGTTAGCATTATATATCAGTGTCGTAATATTTTAAAACGTATATAATCCATTTTTTTTATTTCAAGGGGCGAGTACCTTAGTAGTAGTAGAGTAATTCAGTTATAAAATAAAAAGTAACCTTATTAGGCAGAGCTGAATATAATCCCAATTTGTTAAGAAATATTCTTGATAAACAATTAATAACTACTTACCAGGGGTCTTACTAAAGCAATATCTTGAAGGGAACTGAAATGTTTTGAAGCGGATCTTCCGTTAAATTTTCCCTGGTCGCCCCTTTATCAGATTTCGCGGATTAACGTAGGGTTGCCAAACAAAATGCAAACGTTACATCAAGACGTGACTCTAAATATTAGATAGATTTATAACATTATTTGTACTAGAGTACTTTCGCATCTGTTTTGGCTGCGATTTATCCAGCTTTATATGTGTATCCTGCCACTAATTAGGCGAACTAAAACTAAGGATGACAATACTCTTTAGTTCGACTCAAGAGGCAACACCGCTCTATCTATTTCTGCCTTATATCAGCGATGTAAAGTTTCTGTGTTCTAGTTTAAAAATGCGGTAAGACAATACTGTTTACTATGAAGTTAAAGTTTACATTTTTAAGACTCGAAGCAATTCATGTTGTTCAACTTGTTCTCATTGATAACAACGCTGTTCTGATCGACTGCAGCTGAAACTAGCGATTCATGTTATTCAATTAATTTTCAGGGATAACACCGCTGTTCTAATCCACTGCAGATAGAACCACTGTATGTTGGTCGAAGTTTGCTACTCCTATAAAAGAATAAAAGCGTGTAAATTTCGGTGGTAAGCGAAGGCAGAGGAACGCACGCTGATTGACGCGGTCCGTAAGCTAATTGGATGGGCCATGTGCGTTATATGACAAAAGTCATAAAACTTTGTTAAAGGTAGAATTATAGTTTGAGAGGTGGTAGAACTATAGTTCGTCCGGGGAAGTACCACCACCGCCCTCATAGTCCACCGTGAAGCGGTTTTTGTATTTTGGTTGGAGAGAAGCGTTGTCGGACATACAGCGAGGCGACCATCTTAGTCCTCAAGACTAGCGACGCATCTATGTACGACCGCATACAGAACTTCAGTTTTGTTTCAGGTTAAAGGTGTCCTTGGGCTGCAGTGAATTTTTAACATCAGGTCAGCGTGCACGCTCGTTTGCTTCTCTTCGAATATAAAAGAAAACAAAAAACCTTCTGTATCGATATTTAAAGAGCGTAAGAACGACTGTAGAGCTACCGCCGCCGAGCTCAGAATCCGCCGTGAAGCAATTCTTGTGTTACGGTCGGAGAAGTGTGGTTATCGGGCACACTTACAAGCCAGGCAACCATTATGTTCTCAAGAGTAGTGACCCATTTACGTACGACTTCAGATAGTACTTCAATCTTGCTTTAAGTTAGATGTAGGTATATGGATACCTAACCTGCATTGACCATTTAACATGAGGTGGTTTGCAAGCTCGTTCACTACTCTTCAGCCATAATAAAAAAACAGAAATAGATTTGATACGTGGTACCAGAATCGTTTTGTTTTAGATTAGGAGTGTATTCTGTTACTTTGTTTATAACAGCAAACCCCATTGAAAAATACTGAGTAACTTAAAATGAAATCAGAATTACGTCATCCTTTTATGTACTTGCAAAAAGATAAGTATTAAAAACCAACGAATGCCAAACTGGGTATTTAAATAGTTAGGTACTAATTGAAGAGGTCATAATGGCAAACACCTTGAGTCTATACTTAGTGCTTGATTACAATAAACAAAGTGATAGGTAATATAAATTTTATACTAGCAATACACTCTGGCTTCGCATGGGTGTTATTAATTATTGTAATAATAAATAAACGCTTTCTACATTATCCTGTGTCCTGGGTGCCATGGACTCATACGAAGACGAGTACTCAAACAGCCTGACCCGGGACAGAAATCTAAATTCATAATTTAAACGTCTGACTGGTTTGGTATCGCACCCGGGACTCTCCGTGTCAGACCGTTATGGTAATCGGTGCGTCACGCGGGTCGTCATAATTATCTATAAACGGATGACTTCTGGTGGATGGATAGGGGTGAAGTCACGTTACGTAAATTTAGCAGATATATATAAGTACGGTGGGTGTTACATCGGGCTTCTACACCCATGAAACACGCATATCCCCGGGGCTTGCCTAGATCGATTTACGAAATTGATCAAACGTAGGATAAGGCAGGGTTGGGGGGTGGGGTACTGGTTATGCCGGCCCATCTTATATTATTTAATAAGCAAACATATTTGTCAACCCTACCGCGCACACATGCCATAAACAAAATCGGCTATCACCTAATAAAACTTACAGGCCGTCTATCAACAATTTTATAAACCTCCAGATAAGCCGTACCGTCCAAATCTAACTTATCGCTAATTTATCACGCTTCGCCCAACTAAGTAATATTATATTGCAGTTATTATTAAAAATAAAATACGCTTCAAATTATAATTCATACTAGTGTTCTCTTTTCCGATGGATGAAGCAAACGAATTTGCATCTCGTCTCATGTTAAGTGGTCCCTGCCGTATGTATCTGTTTTATATGAAACATCTGGCTCTATATAAAATACGAGTTCTAGCTGGAGTCGGCCACAGAAGCGTTGGTACCAGTAGCGTAGCACGGGGGCTCCGGACCTATCCCAACAAACCTCTGATTTAACTAACGAAAAATTCTAGTACCATCAAAATATAAATAAAATAGGTTGCAATAGCAACACTAATTTAATCATAGCAACTCATTTGTAAAATACACGGGATTTCCCAATAAGTTACGAAGAAGACAAAGAGTTGATGGCAAAGTAGCTCTGCACCTTTAAAGTATTTACATATACATATACTCAATAAAACTTAAACAGTTTAGTAAGAACTAGAGTTAATAGCAATTTCAATCATGTTTAGGGTCGACTACCAACACCCGATCTAGCTATTTAGCCGCACCGGGCAAAAAATATTTTTGCCGCCGTTTACAATAACACCTTACAAGTCACGGGCATGGGGTTCCAGAATTATGTAGTATGGTACAATTTTTAACCGACTTAATCTTTAACGGTTTTACCTTCAGGACCCACCACTATATTTTTTATAAAAAAATTATCTTCGTGCAACCGCCCTCATTTTTGCTGCCCTGGGCAATAGCTCGGCTTGCCCCCCCCCCTCCCTCCCCCCGTTAAATCAGGCTCTGTTGACTCTACAATTTCTTTGCTACGCTTTTGTGGCAAATTTCAGCTATTTAATAGGTACTTCAATGTTATTGGCAGTTAATTAGCTACAATATTCGTTTGCCTCTTCTGTGCTTTAGGAAAAAAATGTGTAGGTATCTAATATTCCCTGTACATAACATTACACTTTAAAGTTCGCCAATTGAGAACCCCCTTTCCATATTCGCATGTTGCAAATTGATAGTTGGCAAGAGCGGTGTACATGAAAAGACTCGAACGTAGATCGCAAGTTTTTCGCGAGTTTATATCTATTGATAGTACGCAGGTGTGGCGGAGGATTGGCAGAATTGTCCCATAGATAAAACTAAAGTGCATTGCAAACACTAGAGATGACCCAGTTAATTCAACAGGAACGACTTCGAAGATACGATGTAATTTTGTTTTTGGATACAAATTGAGAATTTATTTCGTTTATAAGTCGAACGTCCCAGGCTTAGTTACTGATTTTTATGATATCGCTGATTTTGTTTGCAACCCTTTTTAAGTCCCACTGCTGGGTACGACTCTCTCCTACGGGGAAGACCTGGTACATACATCACGCTGCTTCAATGCGGATAGGTGGAAATACGAGTTAGTGGCCAACCCGCGTCGGATGTTTTCAAACCAGTCCAAAGAACTTCGACAAGTATTACGACTGCAATCCAATAATAACAACTGGGACAGGCATCTTAACGTGCCTTCTGAAGCACGGAAGCGCGCATAACGTCAATAACAGTAACCCATCCAATTCCAGACCGTCCCCGACATTGCTTAAGTATGTTGATCGGTCACGATCTACGAAAGTCGCCGGGTTAAGGTATTACTGATATTAAAAGTGGCAAAACTCATCGTGGTTTGACTTCGTAGTCACCTCAGCAACATCTATGAGCAATGTTAAACGCTGATGTGTTCTGGTTAAAAGTGTGGTAAGGGAGAGACATTTACACAAGGCATTACGACCGAAACTGTACATGTATGCTGCGCTGGTACATGTATTGAAGCTGATGGAATAGAAGTAACCTTTTTTTTATGTTTGTAAAGTATCAAACGAGCATGCAGGCCACCTGATGTTAAGTGGTCACCACAGCCCATGGACACCCACATTCAACCTCAAACGAAAACGGAGTTCCGTTTGAGGTTGTACATGGATGCGTCACTATTCCTGAGGACTATGATGGTCGCCTCGCTATATGTGTGCTTGGCAACCGCACTCCTCCAACCGAAACACAACAACTGCTTTACGGCGGATTATGAGAGCGTCGGTGGTACTTCCCCAGACGAACGACTGTTCTACCACCTACCAAAATTTGACATTAACGTCAGTATTGAATACACCACACCTTCGATTTGCCGATTATATTGTGATGCTGGCTGTTACCTCAGCATTACGCTACCGTCCGTAAGCTAAAATGCCATTATACAATATCTAGCCTATTTCGACATTTTGAGGTTATCGTAATCAGTAAAATAGAAATATAAAATTTCACATTTTAAAGTGGTAAATTGTTTTTTTTATAAGATCTCAAACTCTCTTGCATATCTTGCAAAATTACCCTATTTTTGACATAACTGGAAAAATAACTAACTAACTAAAGTGAGACTTCCCATCCTAAGGCTCTAAGATCCCTACGGGGGAAAAGGGTTGGGCAGTTGGGGAATTCGGGCCTCGAGAGTTCCTCTTTGCCTGGGCAGTTCTCGGCGGTTAATACCCGGTAGGATATTGATATTACTTTATATTAATATAATGAAGGCAAGCAGCATTATAATATTAGTAGGCAATATAAATATGTTTGCCATCCTCGCCGTTTAGCGGTTGGCATGAGGCTTCGGTCACCGTCGAGCCGCGTCTCAACAGTCGCCTCCCGGATGGTCGGTTTATACTAGCCTTGGCATTACAAGTACTAAAATTGGCATGAAAAATAATGAATCGAATCGAAAGTGACACGTCCTGCCCTGCCAGGCCTCTCATACTCCACAGTATTACTGCACCACAGAGGAGGGGTAGGAGGGGCGGGGGGATTCGGGCCTCGAGGGCTCCCTCTTTGCCCGGGCTTGTTCTCAGGAGGTAATAACCTCCCGACGACTGATATAATAGTACATTATATCGTAATATTAATAAAAATATTATGATAAAATACGCAATCATAGAGTCCTAATACTATCCCCACTGGGGGGGGGGGGTAGACGAATCAGTTATGGGTTTGGGTTTTTATTTCTAATTAGATCCATCACGTACATCTTGGGTCAAAAATTGGGTACAAAAATTTCAAATGGGTCAAGTCCAACTTCGAAAGAAAGATCATTCGTTGAATCCAACTCGGATGAGCAACTACGGGCAACTGCGGAATGTTTTCTCAAACAGTGTCCATCAATGCCTAAAGGCAAAAGTATTCGGAACACGTGTTGCCAGTAATGACATATGGCGCGAAGATTTAAAAAGATTCCAGCTGAATTCTCAGGGATAGAACGAACTGCGGCCAATTTTTGAAAGAACTTAAATTCTATTTGGGTTTGATTATAGATGTCCGTAGGCAGCAGAGAGCACTGGATATCAGTAGACTGCATACTAATTTGCTATTTCTGTTCTAATAGAAACTTCTAACACAAGTTAGGAAAATTACTGGAAATAATAGTAAAATCTTGAACGGTCACCTTGTCGTGACATTACTTTCAGAATCTAATCCACAATTGATTGAACAGCCGCTTTACGAATCAAAAATGTTTTTTATTTCATCAATCATAAACAGGTAATCACGTTTATCGGTTACGTCCGTGGCTACAGGCGATATTCGCGATAACAACGAATCCTATTCGATATCTTTATTACACTTATTACCTAAGTTTATTACTTAATAATCCTCAGCCTCAAGACACAGTTCTTCATTTACCTACATAGTACTTACAATGTTTTGTTTATAAAATTGCGTCGTTTAATAGGAAAGTCGCCATTGGCGCCCACGGACATTCTATAATGAAACCCAAACAGATTGACTGCTCCTACTACGTCGGTCAGTTTGTATTTATGTGAAAAAAGTAGCAAACTAGCATGCAGGCCACTTCATGCTAAGTGGTCACTGCAGCCCGTGGACACCCACATCTAACCTTAACACGTTGACTGCGGCGGGTAATATTCGAAACAATTCACCCGCGCGGCGCGCAACACAACAGGTATGTTTCAGTACGGCGGCACACACCGTATGTGTCCGAGCCGCATGGGTGGCGCGGACAGTAAAATACGACAGGTGCCTTTGCCGCAGTCAAAGTGTTAAACAGGACTAAAGTCCTATGTAATGTTGCACGTAGATACATCACTACTCCTGAGGACTAGTCTTGATGGTCGCTTCGCTGTAAGTATACTGGACAGCCACAGATGCCTTGCTTTCCCTGAATACTGAGTTGAAACATCTCATGTCTCTACATTACTACACCCTGCAAACCAAAACACAGAAACATTTAACATGGTTCTTATAAAGCAGAAATAGGTGCGACCGTGGAGCCTCCAGAGTCAAGCCACAGTTCTACCACATTTAAAACGTTATGTCTTTATAGACAAGCAAACTCAAGGGCGTCATATTATGGTTTATAAAAAAGTCCAAAGTTAGATATTCTGTTGGTGTCGAACCTGAAGTATCTGTGCTCTATACGTCACAGTTTCAAGTTTATATACATGTATATTATATACTCTGATTATATACTTAACTAGATATCACACGGGCCTATGTGGACGTTTATAAGAACAGACCAATATTACTGTGATCTGTCACACAAATTATAGCACTGTTGCACTGTTATATGTTAATATTAATCATTGTTTTATAGTATTCATATATTGATTTTTTATTTTTTTTTACTAAATAACTAGTTTTAAAATGGAATAAAGTTGTGCACCCTCAGTTGACATTAAAATTCATTGAACAGGCACGATATAAATAGCCCCTATTTTTTTACACTTTTTCCGGTTTGTTTATCTAGTATATCTAAATATCTATATATCTAAAAGGCAAAATATAATTACATATTTTGTTATTTCATAATAAATCTGCCCAAT
>DWKL01004565.1:0-10500 GCA_018249415.1 Phareas burnsi
TAATTTTTCGAAGTTATGTGCGTATTAGAGATTAATTATCACTTGCTTTAACGGTGAAGGAAAACATCGTGAGGAAAACCTATGCATCCAAGAATCCTTTGCAAAGTTCTCGAAGGTGTGTGAAGTCTACCAATCCACACTTGGCCAGCGCGGTGGACTATGGCCTAACCCTTCTCATCCTGAGAGGAGACCTGTGCCCAGCAGTGGGACATTAATGGGTCGATGACGATGAATAAAGACTGAGGGATATCTAAGACGTGGCTTACTTGGTCTAAGGAACCGTTTATCATTAAACTAAGTAATCCACGAGATGGGCAACAGCGTCTACCTACCCTCAGCGGTGATCAGCTCGCCTAGTCTAGCACAGTGGCCACGGCAAAATCTCCTCTCTAATAGAAGCTTATATCCAACAGGACTTGTAAAAGCCTATCGGTTAGTGGAGGGTACTTTTAATCCCTTGCGATATTTATAATAATATAAATATTAAACCCACAATTTTTCAGGTTTTATTCGATCAGAATCCGTATAAATTTGGGACCAAACATATGCGTGTATCTCCTTGCAATAGGCTAAATGTCTACACAATTGAATCAATATTAATTAATGGATTGATGATAATTCTATGACTACTTTTAATTATTGTTACATTACTTTATTATTATTATTTTTATTATTATATTATTTTTATTATTTTACGTTCATTAGTATGATTGTTTTCTAGATATAAATGCCATTATCGAGCACTTAGCGTGATTCATCCGTGAATCTTTTTACATCGTTCGTAGATATCGGTATTTGCACAATGCTGATAATTTTATTCAACAGATGTTGTTATTGACGTCATTGGCTTGACGTCAGGAAAGACCATAACTATTAGCAGACGCTATTCAGTATTTAAACAAGAATGTAATGTATTTCCTTCGTTTACTTTTAATTTGGAACAAACATTATCTGTTGTTTATTGACAATTTCACACAACACCGTATTGTTTTATCTTGTTATTTACAAATATCTACAAATGACTAGTTATTTTGGGGCTTCTGCTCCGGGATCTGTCGTGGCAGGCATCACGCAAAGAAAGCACCGGTAAGTTATCCTGAGATCCTGGAGCTTTCCTGTAGCCGTAGTGAGGCCGCCGAGGGGGTTTTAGTGAGCAAAAGTCTCACATAAACCGATCCTTCCCCCAAAAGGTCGGAAATTGAGAAAAGATTACTGCCCCTCCCCCCCTCCCTTTCCGAAACCAAAAGAAATGTGTTATCTTAACCATCCAGTGATACACCAATAAACAATCCTCTCGAACATAATTATAAACGGATTTTTATATTGCAATTAATTTTTAATTAATTTTCGTCACTATACTAATTACTACTACGACTACTATATATACTATCACTACTATACTACTTTGGAGTAATATACAATATAATATCGTAGAATACAAATATATTTTATCCCACACCACAACCAGAAAAATACAATCAAACGGCACACTATAAATAGGTGGTCTTATCGTTTTAGCGATTTCTTCCAGACAGCCTCTGGTTGGAGAACAAAAGTAAGAAAGAGATAGGGCGTACAGATATCCAATAACATATATGTAATTTCGAACATCCTTTAAAAAACTCTCCACATGAATATTCGAAATTTCGAAAAGAATAACACTCAATAACATAGTACTCAATAATATAACAATAATAACGACTTATTTTGTCTTTTGTGTACATGGATTTAATTGATACCATAAACAGAACAGTGTTTTTCCGCTATACTTCTTTAAGCGCGTTTAGGAAAACAGATTAGAGTGTATTTTTAATGTGGGACGAAATTGCGAGCGTCGATGTAACACATAATTTATTATTTTATTAAAACTTTTTTATAATATTCACTTTCGTCTGTAGTTCGCTTAATCATTTAAAATTAGTTGGAATGCATAAAAAAAATATTTTCTTGATTAGGTCAAAGCAATATAACTTCTTACGTGCATACATAAATATATACACACTTTTTTACTATGAGACCTAATACACCTGCACACAACACAACACACCACACACATACACACCACACCATACAACCTGTAACAAAATTGTTGTTATATATCTGAAATTAATTCTATATCTACGAACTAAATACACACGTATATATCGTAGACGTCCCGTTGTAATCAAACTGTCCCCAATGTAGGTCAAGACCAGTAACAAAATTATTTCTAGAACCGAACTACAATCGTGCTAGAAACGAGTTTTCACAAAAAAATATAGTTCTTAATCCATTGTTTTTTTACCAGATGATGCTGAAGAACTTGACAAACAACGCAAAGAACTTGGCCGCGAACGCCAAGATAGAGGATATGACCCAGCTGTTCAAGAGCACCGTAGGGAAGCAAGACGTTAAACACGCGCTCTCCGGTGTCATGGATATCTCGAAAGAGGTGAGTGACTTGAAACGGTTTTATATTTAGATCTTTACCACTATTAAGAATATTTGGTATAGCAATATGTTTAATATTTGGTTAGTTTACATTCGTTTTAGAAATTATCACTTGCTTTAACGGTTAAGGAAGAGACGTGAGGAAACCAATATGCCTGAGAGTTATCTGTAAAAGTTTTTAAAGTTATGTGAAGTCTACTCATCCATACTTGGTCAGCCTGGTGAACTATGGCCTAACCCTTCTAATTTTGAGAAGAAACCCATACCCAGTAGTGGGATAGTAATGGGTTGATGGTGATAATGATGATGATAATATGCAGTGAATTAAATGATATTTATTTCTATTAGGTATTGGACTTTCTAATAGATAATAATTTTAAAAGTTGTGTATAATTTTAAATTGTAAACAATTTTTCAAAATTAATTTCGAAAGTAGGCAATTATCATGATAAAACCTTTGTTCTAGACATAAAAATTTAAATTGATTTAAACTCGATTGTATTTATAGCATTTATCGGCGGAAAAGAGCTTAACACCAAAACAGTGCGCAGTGCTAGATGCCTCGTTGGACACCATCAAACAGTACTTCCATGCAGGAGGCAGTGGTCTCAAGAAGACTTATATAGAAAAGAGTCCCGAGTTACAATCCCTGAGATACGCCCTGAGCTTGTACACGCAGACAACGGACACGTTGATACGGACGTTCGTCACAAGTCAGCAGAATCAGGGTAATGTTTTTAAATTGTAGTATTAATTTTAATTTTATTTACGTAAATATATCAAATTTGAATTTATTTAAAATTTCAAGAGATTAGCGATACCAAAAGGCAAATTAAGTAAAAGATTAATATTTCATTAATAAAATTGTGGTTTAAATATTTCAGATATTGAAATTGATGCAGAACATATAAATTATTTCTGATTTTGTATCAATGTTGAAGCCAAATGTTAGTAAATTATAAGACAAAGTGTTTGTTTACAAAATGAGGTTCAGTGGAAATCATATTGCAGATGTAGCCGTGGCTGAGGAGGGCAGCGTGGGCGAGGTGTCGCTGCAGGTCGACTTGTTCACCCACCCCGGCACTGGCGAACATAAGATCACTGTGAAAGGTACAAATAATATGCACTATGAATGTCAAACAATATCACACTATTTCCGTTCCTTTTGTTTGTTTTAAATATAAATAGTATTAAAAATTCATTGGCAATTAATGTATGATCGTGATTAATGTAGGTTTTCTATAGTTGGATGTTAAAATCGTATAAAATATTTCCGAAGAGTGTAAATATGTTAGTAATTTAATCCAAAATGGCAGTTGATGGTGCTCTATAATATTTTTTTCTAACTTGCTAACTTGCGTAGAAATGTCGTGCGAAATCTGCGAAATTTCTATCCTTTCATTGAAATTGCCATTTTGATAGTGTAACTAAAATGTGAGGAGGAATAGGCTCAAATGATACATATATTCATAAATAACGTGACGAATCAGCCCAATTTTGAAAATGAATTGAAAATGATTTTTATCCTACAACAGATTTGTTTTAATCAAGAAAAAATAGTAAATCGATCAGTTATTCAATGACGTATTATATTTCAGTGGTCGCGGCAAACGACCTCAAGTGGGTGATTGCAAGCGGCATGTTCCGTCCGTTTATCGAAGTGAACCTCATCGGGCCGCATCTCGCGGACAAGAAGCGCAAGTTCGCGACTAAGTCCAAGAGCAACAACTGGAGCCCCAAGTTCAATGAGACGTTCCATTTGTAAGTTGTTCAGTTTTTCTGTCGCTTTACTTTATATACTTATTGCTACTAAGTCGTGCTCAACGGAATAAACTTTGTTTTGCCAGGAATATCTCCTTATGGCATTCATTTGATTTTTGTCTGTACTCATAGAGACTTGCTAACTTTCATATCTTCTTTTAACTGTGTTTTTGGAGTACAGTACAGGATAAAATTAAACTCTTCGATATTCACAGCATGGTGAGCGCCACAGAACAGCTGGAGTTGTTCGAGCTTCACGTGTGTGTTCGAGACTATTGCTTCGCCCGGGAAGACAGATTGATTGGAGTGGCGGTCATGCGACTCTGCGACATCGCTGAACAGGTCCAGGTATTATGTTAACGGTTTATTTCAGGAACAGATCTAACACGATCAAGGACGTCGGTGAAACCAACATATAAGTCACCAGAGTGGTTACAATGAAACATTTATCAGCTGGAACAAGATCAAGGATTTAATTAATGTATTGAACATGAAAATTAATTTCTTGGGTAGAAAATTTTCAACGTTCATTTGAACATAGACTTGTGAGCTTTCTTATTGACATTTTTGGTATGAAGAATAATTAAGGTGAAGGCATGCATTAATTATTAGCATATGTAAAAGATACATACGTATACCACGCAAAACAACTTAAATCAGTCTTTACTTGTGCCTACTGAATTATTCCTACTTGAAGTAGATTACAGATGTAATGATAACATGAGCATGAAAATAATAATATAATTACAATTACAGGGCTCCTGTGCGTGTTGGTTACCACTCGGCACGCGTGTCAAGAAGGATGAAACCGGATGGACGATACTTAGGATTTTGTCTCAGAGACACAGCGATGAAGTGGCGAGGGAGTTCGTGAAACTGAAGTCAGAAATGAGATCGGAAGCACCAGCCGGCGCCACGACCCAGGCACCTTCGTGAAGCTTGTAAGAATCGAACGCGTGATGTCCTTCAGAATACAGCCATCCAAACGGATCAAATCTTCCAACACGAGGATTACGACTGGATAGGTACCGGTTGTGATATAAAACTTAGTAAAGTAAAGAAACAATTTGTTGCTGAAAGGTGATTAATACTGTCCAGGCGAGTCAAACGAAACACTACAACGTCTATGGCGGAGATGCTAATGTAACGGAGAGAACAAATATGACAATCGGCGCTCCGGCGGTTACCGGTCAGTGCTCGTTCGTTTAATTTTTTATCGTCTCGACGACGAGACACGGTTTTGTAAATAAATTTACGGTATTAAGTTACGCGACTAGTAGAATATTTTGCACAAATTCGTAAACTTTAGCAAAAAAGACTGACCGTAGGCGGCCGCGGGCGCTGCAAGTCCGCCGATGTTAAGGCATTCAGCAAATGTATATCCATTTTTAAAATAACGCTTCGCTGTTCGATGTAAAAGTCTTAATGTTACTTCTATGAAACGTACATCTAAAGCTATAGGACGCATAAAACTTTGTAGAACAAGTTACACTGTTACGCATTTCTTCCGGGATTTTGAGCGTTAGATAGAAAATGGTTTCATAGACGGTGTTTTATTGGCGCAATTTGCTGGATATCTACATCTGCGGGCTCATCGAGATCACACGATCAACGTATTAATATTTATATGGACCAAACTGTCGTAAATACGGATGCATTACCTAATCCTTAACCCCTAATATTAAATCAACATTATTTATCTAATTGATCATCTATTCGTTACGTGTACAGTAAATAATATATGGCCTTATGTAAATTATTTCCTTCGTTTGTTGGGATACATAATATGCTTCTGTCGAGAAACATGTATGAGTATTAATGTAATGGGTGTTGAAGTATGAAGCGAAGCCGTTCTTTTCGTTCCGATTTATGCGTGTTGTATAGAATTTCGATCGAAGTATAAAGCATGGTCGTTTAGGAGATGAGTGTTCTAAAGTGGAAGTAACGTAGGTAGTATTATTTGTTCTAAAATGTTTTTTGTCATCTTTTATAAATCTCCTTTGGTCCCGTTTTGATTGAAGCGCGTCGTCCTATGTGATCTTTGTTTCAGTATTTTAATAATTGTAAATATGAAAATGAAAGCGTTATTCAAAGTACATAATATATCACTTTGCCCTTACTTTAAATACGCTTGACCTGTTTAAACATGTTATCTAAATCTCCTATGTCTTTTTGTATATTATTGAAAATTGTGATATTGTTATAAAATGATAAATCATAACTGTCGTGAATATTTATGTGAAATTGTTTTAGCTATTGAGAGTTCATCGGTGTTAACTGTTAACTGGCTTCGATTCGTTTCAGGTCCATTAGACGCTGATACTTAGTTTGTTGTATACTCGTTAAATTCATATTAATCTCTATAACCTATTAAAATGTTTGTAAAATTTATTTCATGTAGTTGTAACGTTCAGTGCTCAAACTTTGTCTAAAACTATATGAATGGCGATTCGATGATTTGCTAAGATAATAATGGATAATTTGAAATCACAGTCCAAATCTAATGTTTGTATAATTTAACATATATATATTTTCAGAATCATTCACGACTTCCATTTATTTTTGAGAAATATTATTTGCTTTAGATTAGTGAAACTAAGAACTTCCAATTCTAAGACTTGTTTTTGAAAAAAATCAGATGATATTACCTCGACAAGTATACGAATAATATTTGGAAATGCTTTTTGTCACGTATATTCAACACTCTGTGGCTTAAATTTGAACGAATGAACAGACTTACTTTAAAAAAACATAGTAATTAAATCTTGATAAATGAATACACAAAATGAATGTTACAAAAATGAAGAGAGACAAATTACTGTATCTATAAATTAACTCGATGTTATCTTAACTTTTACTTTACTCTTTTATCTAAACGCAAGTTGTTAAAAGTGTTTATGCACATTTTGAATTCAAATTTATTTTAAAACAACTTGGCAATAATTACAAAAGCACTTACAGGTTACGAAGTCTGTATGACATTGAAAATATATATCTGTGAAGCACATCATCTCACACGGGAGTTAGATTTTCTATATATTAGCGTTTATCATGGATTACATATCTGTAGATAGAGAATGTGGTTTGTCTAGTCCAAATCTCAGTAATATATTTAAAATATTTACTCGTCTTATTAACTAATGGAAAAACTTTTTTTATTAATATTTTTTGTATTTCCGCGTCGACTGAATCTGTGTAACTAGCGTTATAGAGACACTTGATTTTGTTTCATGAATCTGTAGTTCTTTCAATATATTAATGCACAAAATTAAGTGCGTTTATATAAATCTAATTAGAAGTTATACTTCTTTCTCTCTATTTCTCTTAGATATTTTAACTGCTCTTTTCAAAATCTTCCCGCTGCATACGCGACTACGACCACTTACATAAATTTCAAAACGTAGCTAAAGGAGTATAACTTCAAAAGTAACTTCATACTTATCAATAGCTGTTAAAAGTAATTAATCACGAGTTTACTTTGTGCGTTATTATACTGAATAGTGTTTTTAGTGAAATTGTTTTAGTAAAATTGTACCTAAATGAGTGAATAGTTGCTGTCGGTTAGATATTGTATACCCCGCCTTTTTGATTGTCCTTCAAGGATTCTAATATAGTCTTTAGTCTTAGCGATAAATTTGGAAAAACTGTTTTGTAAACTCGAAATCTCACTTTTAAACAAAAATTAACAATAGAAATATTAACGTCATCGATTGCATCAATTTGTCGCTTTGACTGATGACGTCGAATATCTTCCGAAAACAGTATTCAAAATAGTTTATGTTACCAAAAGTCGTGTTCCATTGACGATAATAAATCCATTATTGGTCATTCATTTGTATATATTTTACAATATGTAGGTACGTCCATCTCATTGACAATTGATGGCAAAGAGGGATCGTGTGATATCTACATAAACCAAATGTTCGCCAGTATTACTTTGTGTCAGTTTATTTGGTGATTTAAATATTTACTGTAACGGTTGATTAAGTTCGTTTTGTGTACCAGTTTATGAAGATATTGCGATTCAAGCTAGTATAAAGAGAAGCGCACAGTGTTCACTCTATCATCAATATATTACATAGATAGTACATACATTAATAAACCTTTACCATTTGACAATACTTGGTAAATATTATTTTTAAGTGTAAAATGTGATCATTACATACATCGGCATCAATGTAAGTCTGTTACGCTCCAATTCTAGTATTAATATCACTAACATTGCATATATCTTTGTATAAATGCATATATGTAAATGTTACATGTTTAAACACATTATTGAATTTAGAATTTTTATGAAAAAATAAATAAATATCCGTATTTCAAATATATCTTGTTTCGTTTCATTGTGATTTTATTTAAGAGATATTCCACATTTTTTTAGAATGCAATACCTTAAATACTTTGTGCTATATAATTATTTTTCATTACTATGTGGAGTGGTATTTTCACAACAACGCGATAAAAAATAACCGACCATTTTCTTAGGATGTCCTTGAAGTCTCTATCTGCTTGGCTAGGTCTGATCTCTGTGAATCTGAACAGGTTTTAATAAATAAAAATCACATCTAATCCAATATAAGATAACCTTGCATTCTGATACAAGGATTGTTGGATTTTTCAATCTAGATTCCTCATCATCGTCATCACCAATTCATTACTGTCGTATTGCTGGGCACAGCTAGCTTCTCAGAATGAGAACGTTTGGCCATTGTCCACCACACAGATCACATACAGATAAGCAGACATAACACGCGTTGGCGAACTTTATGAAGAACGCATAGACCTTAGGTTCCCTTACGATGTTTTCCTGCAGCGTTGAACCAAGTGATCATCAAGGGCGTGTCCAAGGTTGAACCCTGGGAGGCCGGGTATATGTGAGATCGAGATATTACCACTAGATGATCACTGTTTATTCTACGCTCATCGAGTTAAAAATATTTTAAACAATTTAAGAAAATCAAACAATACATTTCCACCGCTCAAAGTAACATCAATGGAACTCGACGCAGCTGTTTACAGCGTCCATCCGGACCCACTGTCTTGGCATGCCACTCGCAAATATGCGAACAACGCAACAACTGATTCACCGCTGCTTTTCGTAAAATTCCCAGCTGATTATACGGTCTATTTGAGTAACAAAAGTATTGGAACGTAGACACTCCTACACATGCAGCTACGTTGAGTGACGTCACGAGCGGGAGGCGGGGAGAGCGGGTTATTTAAAAACGTCACCCATTCATAAGTTGGTACATCATTCCAAGACTGACCACCGTGTTGTACACACGTTAAATTGTTGTTCGGTGTTCCTGTTGAGTTTTAGGTTGTGAGTGTTACAAAATGAGCGGGAACTTCCTGACTATCCCCGGCGATGACCAGATGCGGCGCTCGAGGGTAAGGCTTCATTTGTTAGTAAACATGTTACTCAAGAAGATTAGTTTTTCTTACAACTACGTGCATTCTAGCGCGTTATTCAATTGCGTAGAATAATATTATGCAAGCCAATAATAGGACTAAAAATATAACCATTGCAACGAAAACCTGACAATTTTATAGGCGACATTTTTCATTGTATACAAAAATCAAAGTATACAATCGTGATTCTGTCCGTTTCATTTAAAACATATTTCATAAACACTCTCCGGCATAAAATATTTTTAGAAGTTATCCTAATTTCTGGGTACCTAATGCACATTATTGCAAGTTTTATTATCTAAGTACCATGACCATTGTTTAATAGACCAGTAAGATTTACCTTTAATTTTATTTCTTAAGTAAAAAATAGATGTCGCTTGAAATATGTTCGATTACGTTTGGTTCAAATCTGCAAAAACATGCCGGTTCAAATTGTGTTCCACTTACTGTATTGTAATAACAGAGGGCGCTGTAAGAATTCAAATTTGTGATTGTATGTATAATAATAATATTATGTATGTGCATTTAATAGTTTGCCTCTAACATTGGCAACGTAACAAATAATTCTAAATATTTTGGATAACTGACTTTAATCTGGCACGTGCTCTATGATTGACTTGTTTTTTTGTTTTAATGAAGGTCCTCTACAGAGACACAATTAGTAATTATTTCATTAATTAATTAACCTCAAGATTTACTTTTATTGTTTATATCTTACGAAGTAATCTTATTTCTCTTTAAGTGCTAAAACTCCTCGAATTTTGATTATCTTTTTATTCTTTGTATGTGTGTATATATGCTGCAGTATTCTCATACTGCAGTGATAGCCTAGTGGTTAAGATTCCGGCCTCTCGAGCTGAGTGGCCGGGGTTCGAACCCCGCACGCACCTCTAA
>DWKL01004566.1:0-10499 GCA_018249415.1 Phareas burnsi
GTGTCCATGGGCTGTGGTGACCACTTAACATCAGGTGGCCTGCATGCTCGTTTGCTACTTTACAAACATAAAAAAAGCGGTAGCCTAGTGTAAGATTTTAAGCTAATATTATAGCGGAAATTATACATTTTAATTACGTAAGGGGTACTCACGATATGCGGTTTTTTATTTTTGTTAACCGCAAATAGTGCAAAGTTCGGTGCGTAAAGATACAGCTAGTGTGGTGTGTCGTGATATGGTAAACAGAAAAAAAAACGAACTAGACGTAGGGTAGATAGACTAATCTACCACTGGTGCCTGTCAATAGTTTCTCCCGGATATCGCAGTTTCGCCGTGACCACGATCCTTGCAAGTAAATACTCGTTACGTAATTAAAAAGGTAGCCTAGTGGTTAAGATTCCGGACTCTCAAGCTGGGTGTCCGGGAATCGAATCCCGCACGGGACACTGAGTTTTTGAAGTTATGTTCTTATTAGAAATTAATTATCACTTGTTTTAATAGTGAAGGAAAACGTTGTAAAGAAACTTACACAAATGAGAGTTCTTTGTAAAGTTCTTGAGGTATGCGATGCTATATACTTGTCTATGTAGTGTCCATAGGACCCACGACACAGGGAATTCTATTGTGAGGCTATAACTGTAGATAGAGTTATTATTATTAAATCTTAACACGTTTATTTTCGGGCTTAAAAATAGACTTTTGTCTTGTTCACCTTGTTAGAGTTTACCTTTCGCTCATTCTACACAATTTTAGTTCTAAGATAAGCATCTACGTACGTACGGATAAACATTTCAAAAACAAACCGTTCTTCAGATTTTATTGTTAATTAGATACATTCTAATTTTAAAATTATTTTCAAATTTACACAATACAGACAGATATAAGCATGAAAAAATTAAATCGTTTTTAGTTATCGTATATTGTGTGCCGAACGTTAGAGTTAACCTCGCTTATCGCCACACGCCGACGGTGGACCAAGTGTCTTACGCGTGTCTACGATTCTCCACCAAATAAAGAACGTGATAAAACTAATTGAAATACTGATGACTTACGTATTATAGGAATTCCATTAGCGATGTGATCGCGAATGTTTACATGTGTACAGTCAGCATAATATGTTTATAATGGCCTATTAGTAGGTGTAGTCAAATAAAGCTGACCAAGTGCGAATCGGAAACGCACTAAGGGTTCCGTACGTATATATTTCTATGCGTGCGGTGCGATATAAATATGTGTGTGTGTGGCCATATCTGTATGTGTGTGCGTGTGTGACGTGTGTCGACGTGTATGTATGCACGAGAGCGCACGCCTTTGTGTGTGTGTGAGAGAGAGAGAGTTAAGTACCAAACGAATGTGCAGGCCTGATGTTAAGTAGTCACTGGAGCCCATGGACAACAACATCTCACCTCAAATAGGACTGAAGCCCTTTCTGAGGTCGCACGTAGTCCGTACTAGGTCATCGAGAAGTAACGCACCTAGCGTTAATGACTCCTAAGTACTAAGATCTCTTGTAAGTATAACTGACAACTAAGTCTCCAACCGAAACACGTGAAGTATTGCTTCAGGGCGGATTAAAAGAGAGGCAGTGGTACCTTCCCCGGGTGAACGTTCATGCTACATCTAGTAGCATTAGAAACGAATTGTCTTTTGCTTAACGGTGAAGGAAACCAATGAGAAGAAGTGTATAGAATCGAACCTATTTAATCGTATGTGAACAAATCTGAGATTTCCGTAACATTCTCGAAGATATATGTTCTCTACCAACTCGATTCGCCAGCGTAATGGACTTGGGACTGTTGGTCAAATCCTTCTTATTATGAGAAAAAGCTGGTACCCAACAGTGGGACTTTGGTACGTTGATAAATGAATAATATTTTCTACACTCAATCGTTATATTTATGGGATTCTATTTGACTGCAATCCCATTTACTGGTAAGTAGGATGCGGTCTGGGACGAACGTTCGCCTGGAAGATGATTATTTGCTCTCGCCTTGAACATTTCCAGGTTAGATTTAGCTGAGAATAGAAATGTTGGCAGAGAATTCCGCTACTTTGTAGTAAGAAGAAGCCACGGACGATGGAAGCAAATAGAGTCTTAATTAATGATATATAACAACCACCCATAATTGCACCAATAATAATAGGCGTAGGTTTACGTTAGATCTATATGACTGTTATAATACCAGAGCCTTACATGGAACATGTCTCATCATCCATCAATTAATGTCCCATTGCTGGGCACAGGTCTCCTCTCAGAACGAGAAGCGTTAGGCAATAGTCCACCACGCTGGCCAAGTGCGGATTGGTAGACTTCACACACCTTCGAGAACTATGCAAAGAGCTCTCAGATGTGTTGGTTTCCTCACAATGTTTTCCTTTATCGTTAAAGCAAGTGATAATTAATCTCTAATACGGACATAACTTCGAAAAATTAGGAGTGCTTTGAACCCGGGCCATTCAGCTTGAGAGGTCATCTTAACCACCAGGCTATCACTGCTCACAACATGTCTATTTGATATAATAGATTTATCCTCAGATGTTTATTATTTATTGCCTATTAATTTATTTGAAGCTTACGTGCTGTGATAGATTAGTAGTAAGATTCAGGCCTCTCACAGTGAGGATGTGGAATTCGATTCCCTCAAGCACCTCTGACTTTTCGAAAGTATGAGCGTATTAAAAATTGAGTAACGCTAGCATTAACGAAGAAAAACATTATGAGGTAATCTATAACATGTGAGAGTTCTCTGTAAAGTTCTCGACGGTATGTGAATTTTATTAATACGCATTTGATTAGCGTGGTTTGTTATGGCCTAGCCCTTCTTGTCCTGGAAAGACGTGGCCAGCAATGGGATAGTAATCGGTTGATGATGACGACGATAATGACGATGATGATGATGACGACGACGCCGATGACGAAGACGACGGCGACGATGATGAAGACGACGGTGACGAAAACAACGACGACGACGTCGACGATGACAATGATGATGATGACGACGACGATGATGTTTTTTTTTCGAAAGTTCTATGAACAAAGTATTTGTACCATAGATAATATATAGAAGCGATAATGTGAAGAACCTTTGTCACCGGCAGTACACGATCTATATGCATTGAAAGGTTTATTGCTCACACTTACAAAGCTAGTTCAGGCTTAATGGCGTGCTTTCTATCGAACGGGGGAAATTATGGGAGGAAAATCTTAACATCCAAAGCTTTTATAATACAATCTATATGAGAAACGCAATGTTTAAAACTTAGAAAGTGGCATAGTTATGTCCCCTGTTGAAAGATGGCCGGTCGTTAACTATCTATGCGTTTTCATTGCAATGTAGACAGTATGCAAATGCTATTATGTGAGGACCCGCGACCCGCGTGGGAGTGACAGTGGTTATCATACCGTCCTGACACACAGAGGTTTCCGGGTTCTATTCTCGACTATATATACATCTAAACGATGAATTTAGATTTCTGTTCTGGGTCTGGGTATTTGTGAACTCCTCTTTGCGTATGTCACACATCCATGACATGTACGACACAGGAAATCCTAGTGTGGGATATGAGTATAGAGAGCGTTACAGCGTTATTATAGATGTCATCATCGTCAACTCATTACTATCCCACACGTGGGCATGGGTCCTCAGAACGAGACGGGTTAGGCCATAGTCCATCAGGCTGACCATAGTGTGGATTATTAGACTTCACTCACTTTCGATAACTCTATAAAGAATTATTACACGTGTAGGTTTCCTCACGATGTTTTCCTTCATCGTTTTGGTTTTTCCTTCCTTCATCGTCTACTTTTAGTTTTGGTTCCTTCCTTCCATCACCGTGTACTTTTAGTTTTGGTTCCTCCCTTTCTTCATCGTGTACTTTTAGTTTTGGTTCCTTCCTTCCTTCATCGTGTACTTTTCGTTTTGGTTCCTTCCTTCCTTCATCGTGTACTTTTTATCTAGAAAACATCCAGGTATGGTATGCTATAGGTAAACATCGATAAACAGTGGGTGGTTGTACACGCGGACCAAGCTCTGCGGGGAAGCTCATATTTTACGACGACTCCATTTCGCGGCAATAAACGTACGTTGTTAAAGATGCTAATTGATTCGCGCACGGCCCGCAAGATCGCCGACCACCGACACAGTGGAAAGTTCCAACAATACATTACAATAAATAAAAATGATGGATTGTTACTTTCATGCAACTTTATCGGCACCGGGGGAGTGTTGATATGTTATGTGTGTGAATTATGAAGTTGATACAAAAACGATTGTGTTTGAGCGTATAAGCTGAATGTCAGACACGTAAACTCATTATAAATATGCACGTAAATTAACTAGTAAATTATGCGCGTATGGAAATATAAAAACGATTGTGTTTGAGCATATAAGCTGAATGTCCGACAAGCAAACTCATTATCAATATGCACGTAAATTAACTAATAAATTATGCGTGTTTGAAAACATAAAAATGATTGTGATTGAACATGTAAGCTGAATGTCCGACACAAACTCTGTGTCAATATGGACGTAAATTAACTAGTAAATTATGCGTTTTTGAAAATATAAAAATGATTGTGTTTGAGCATATAAGCTGAATGTCCGACACAAACTCATTATCAATATGCAAGTAAATTATGTGTGTTTGGAAGTATATTCTGAAACATTTTTTCCTTTCTTTGTTGATTTTTGTAATAAATACTATCTTAACTCAGATCGAATGCAAGGAACGATCTAGAAATTTATCGGCAGTAATAATAACAGTAATGTTATTGGAATATGGTGAATAATTAACACAAAGATTTACTGCTAGTATACCAAAAGGTAGGCCTTGCAATACCAGCGTTGCAGGTGTGGACCAACTTTGAACTAAAGTAATAATTACATTGTGGAAGGAGTTCTATCGGTACATTTTCAACTTGGAGCACGTAATATTTGTTGACACATAGCGATGTAAGAAAGTCGAAACGAAAGTGACTGCCATTCCGCACGTAGAAAGGGTGAGATCCGCATTTTAAACTAACAAGACGAAATCGCGTTAGTATGAAGAAATCCAAAAACACTTGCACCATTAGTTACACAATACCATCGAGTGATTGTCAAAAGAGACCGCCAAAAATTTATTCGAGCACGCCAAATATCACACTCATTAACTAATCGTTTACGTCACAGTGCGTCAGAAGACGTAAAACGTAGTCGGTGCCGTCAAAAGCGTCTGGTGAAAGTGAGAGCGTAAATAAATCTGTTGCCACCACTGACCCCTGTGGTACACTTGTCACAGAATGCCAAGTGAACTTAATGTACCTACCTCAAATTATGATCGTCTATATCCTGGGAATGATATAAGCGAAGTACTTTGAACTCTATCGCGTTGTGAATAGGGATAAAAGTTTAATGAATGCCCAGTACAATATTTTCGGCATCGTCATGCAGTTCATCCGACGATTACAATCTTTTATTTCAGGCTCGTACGTAATTGAGGTGGTTCAAGTGGACTCGAGCGTCTTATGCAAGTGCAAATAATTACATGGATTTATTATCGTATTGTAAATAAAAACTGCAAGCGCATTCCTATTGTGTTGTGTAATTGATGAATCTAGCGGCAATCCAGTGAAGAATTTTAGTAGGTATTATGTAATGACAAGCTATGATAGCCTAGTAACAAGCAGTGATAGCCTTGTGGTTAAGATTCCGGCTTCTCACACTGGGGATCCGGGGTTCGAATCCCGGACGCGCCTCTGATTTTTCGAAGTTATGTGCGTATTACAAATTAATTGTCACTTGCTTTAACGGCGAAGGAAAACATCGTGAGGAAACCTACACATCTGAGAGTTCTCCGTAAAGTTTTCAAAGGTGTGTGAAGTCTACCAATCCGCACTTGGCCAGCGTGGTGGTCTATGGCCTGACCCTTCTCATTCATTCTGAGAGGAGACCCCTGTCCAGCAGTAGGACATAATGGGTTGCTGATGATTATGATGATAATTATATAATGACTACAGCTTATAAGAAAATTATAACGATTGAAAGTTGTTATCACAAATGCATGATAACAACTTTCAATCTTTATAATTTCAAATTAGTAATTAGGACCTTTATAGGAATTGGTATTATTGATCAAACAGATCCAATACTTATGTAAACTGCTTTGATTGCCTAATTTGAATGCCTTCCAAGCTAATAATTTAATAACAATAAGTACTTAGTCTGGTTGTTTGTTTTTATGTGCCTTCATAACCACAACGACGAGTATCCAATCAAACAAGAGCTTAAATCACATTTACGAACATTAATTAATTCAGAATACATTTATATGATTCAACACCAATTTCTTTATATGAATAAGCGTGAAAGGACCTCTTACTTATTTAAAATTCACCGCATCCAAAGCGAACCGCGCCTCGGCATTGTTTACTCGTGAACGTGCATGCTAATAGTTACGCATTCTATCTTGGAGAATGTTGCGGGAATAATATTTATGCTTGCATAATTTCGAATATGCATAGCAAAGGTGCCGTACAAATAGGTATGGGGTCCGTGACCTGTGATTATTGGCTGGAGCTTGGGCAGCTTTCGTGCAAATCTCGTTGGACTTGTTTTAGCGGCAAATAAGATAAAGCGTAGAATAGGATTTAAGAGGCTCGCGATTCTATTCGAAGTTTAATAGGGTACTTGCGGGCAAAGAGCACCTGTAATTTGCTGTTATCGATATGTTAACAGTGTCGCGTACCTGCTCGTCCACTTTCGGAGCGTCGGTGGCGCGGGTACCGCTATCGACCTCGTTGCCGCGCCCGCCGCGCCTCGCCGGCCGCACGGGACACACGCTTTTCGCATTCCCAGGCAAATTTATCCCAAATTGCTTGGGCGCCTCGAAAATTTTGCAGTCGACCTCGTCAACGCCGCCGTGTACGGGACTCATGTCGTGGACATTGTCGAACACAGTGTCGTTTTCGTTCGACGCGTCATTGGAAACGTGACCCGAGTCGTCGCTGCAGTCAGAGTGCGTATCCGATATCTTTTCCTCGGTGTGTTTATGTAACTGATGCTTCTCGACTTGTGAACATATTCTGGTGTCGTCTCGTGACTCTACGCACTTGATTTGTCGGCCGACGAGTGTGCTCAGGTGATTATGGAACGTCGTATTCGCTACGCATAGCTCCTTGTGTACCGGGGGGATCACTTTACAGTTGACGAATTGGGCTGGTTCCGTTTTAGTTTCCATAGCGGTCTTACATTCCAGTTTTTTTACGATATACTTGACGGGTGACAGCGTCGAATCGATTTCTTCTGGTTCGTTTTCATTTCGTTTAGACTCCGGCATCGGTACGACAAGGTCTCTTTTGTTGTTGATTTTTCTCTGTTGGAGCTTCGCACGGACGGCATTTATTTCGTCCGAGTAGTCCCTCACTGACGACTTAGGTAATGTAACCTCCTTTTTGTCGAGTGAGTCTTTCTTCGTTTTATCGTTCTGTCGCTTTGCGTCAGACTTCAGATTGAGCTGTGATTTTTGTTTTGTTTGTTTGGTAAAATCAGGCTTCTCGGTGGTTTTACGTGAGGCGACGGGCTTTTTTTTCTGAGCACACTCTCTGGCCTGGTCTACATTGTTTAGATCAACCGGAGTGGGAGAAAAAAGCGCCCTAGTGCTACTGAACTTGTTGTGCGACATTTGACTCCTGATCACCGGGATCTTACTTGGAGAACCCGCGATAGAAGTTGTGGATTTGGTCCTTTCCAAGTTAGATGGAATGAAAGATTCATTCCCTATTTCCCATACACTTTTTGCTTTCTGCATTTGAGACTTAGGGGGCTCCTTATTGTCCAAAGTTGGCCTTGAGTTATTTGTACATGTTTTTAATTTTATTTTCCTTGATTCATTCGTGTTTTTATCCACTTTTTTTGTAACTGCTTTCGTCTTTGATACAACGGGCACAGGTGTTGACGGCGGATTAGACAGGGTCTTTTTTAAGATTCTTGTTTTTACGTCAAGCTTCTTCAGGTCTTCTGTTTTAATACAATTAGCGCGCGATGTATTCTTTGATGATATTTTATACGTAGCATATTTGTCGGAATTCATTTTTTCATCAGACACAACGGTCAATGGTTTCAATGGACTCGATAATTCTTTACCTTTCATGTCGTCAAGATTCCATAAACTTGTTGTTTTATCTATCGAATTGTTGCGCGTCACAGTGTTCCGAATTTTTCTTTCACTCTCAGGGTCAGAATTAGTCTTCTTTAATATACAGCGTGACTCGATAATACTACAAGTTTTCGATTTTTGTAGCTTAGGTACAATGAAGCTGCCCTTGTTTATATTTACGTCTGGTGTCAAAGACGTAGTGCTCGAAGTAAATTCTGATAGAATTTTATCAAATGACTCCAAGGCTTTATTTAACTTTGATTCGGCCGTTAATTCACCCTGTAAATTATCTTCGGATTGTTTACCGACTATCGTGATGTTCTCGTATATCGAACAATACCCCTTGGTTTCGTCGAGCAATTTGTCCTCTTCCGGCTTTGCACTGTCCGCGTTTACAATGTTTACATTCTCATACGCGTGGTGTCGTGGTTTCGAACTGTCCGATTTGCCGTTCACAATAGAGTCGCTTATATTAACTTTAGTGAGAAACTTTTGCACATGATCACTGTTTACTTTCGCGGGTTCACTGATCTTTTTTTCGAGGCAAGCGGCTATCGCAGTCACTTTCCCGCCCTTGTGTTCTTGCGAGCTTTCGGAGCCGACTGAGAAGGTCCTGTAGAATTTTTGGATCGCGCCCTGAGCGGGGGATGCGGTCGGTTGCTTCTCGGCCGGCTTCTGTCCGCCGAATATGTTGAATACTTTCACTGCGGGCATATCGCGGGCCCGGCGCGCGGGCGGTCGCGGTCGCGGAGCGTGGATGCGCGCGCGCGTGACGGCGGACGGCGTGCATGTGCGCGGTTGCGCCGAGCCGCGCTATCAGCCCCGCGACAATAAGAAAGTCAATGTCACCCGATGCGCCCGCTGCGACCATCCCGTAAGGGTGAGGCCGAACGAGCGTAATTTTGCGCGTTGGGAGCCGTGTTTTTTTTAGTTGCACAATTTACGCTGCATTCGGTTTCATATTAAAGGCAAATTTGTGACACACGAAACTTTGAATTCGGTTGCAATGCTTGTGCAGGGGAAAGTACCAATGCGGGAAACGGTCTGTTTCAATATTAAATACAGGAGAATAACATCTAAATACGGCATACGACTGACGGCTCATTCGAATTTCATTTGAATATAAATTACGCAGGTAAAAAAAACACAGCGAACAACTCACAAAATTACTCACGTTTGGCCTCACCCTAATATCTCAGCTCGTAGGTTCAATACTCCGCCAACATAATCGATCACCTGTCGTCGCAAGGGACTCTTACATAAAGCTTGGAAAGTTGCGAATTCATCATCGGTGTGACGCAACGTTTAAGACTTATCGATAAACACAATTCGGACGGTAATGAGGTTTTTCGGTGACCCAAAAGCGGCAGATGTATCGTAAAACTTGTAGTAATAAGGTTGCGTAAATAGTGGAGATGTTACCGATAAAAAAAAAAAACTTTAAAAGCTATTGCAACCTAATTCATCGGAACCCGGTTATCCTGCTAGTAAATGACACACGCCAACAACACGTCTATCTTTTATGTGTTGCCAGTCAGGAAATTCAGGACGCCAGTAAACCGATACGGTGGATATTTTGAGGCGCATCAATTCGTAATATTAACGCACGTAACATAATATCCGAACAAACTGATTTTCAATATCGTTCACAGAATATCCGTGTGCCGAAACAGAAATATTTGTTCCAGACATTTCTACGATGTGATTTAATTACGGTTTCGTGATAAGAAAACTAAACATGTGTGCCGAAATGACTATTTACATATCAACGTACTGCGATAAAAATAGCTGTAGGTGCCTACGTTTTTCCTTAACATTTCGCTTTTTTATAAACAACTTTATAGGCGGATCGCTTACCAAAGTTATTTTTTACTATTTTGATAGATGGTAGAACTATATTCTGTCCGGAGAACTACCAACCACCGCCTTCATAATCCGCCGTGAAGCAGTTTCTATTTCGATTGGAGAGATGTAGGTGCCGGCCACACTTACTGCGAAGCGACCATCCTGGTTCTCAGGAGTAGTGACGCATCTATGTACAACCACAAACAGAACTTCAGGTAAATGTGGGTATCTATGGGCAGCAGTGGTCATATAACATCAGGCCTGCACGTTTGTTTGCTACTCTTCAAATCTTAAAATAATAATAATTATCAAGAAATTAGTATATATGCGTGCACCATTATTTATAATTATATGTACATACTTTTATATGCAGCAACAGCAAACCAACATTCAATTCATATATTTTATTTATGTTTGAAGAGTATCATACGGGCCAGCAGACCAGCTGATGTTAAGTGGCCGCTGCCCTAGGACACCCACATCCAACCTCAGACAAAATCAGTTCCATTTGAAGTTGT